>MU913550.1:6531-28061 GCA_036418165.1 Cooperia oncophora | reverse complement strand
GAAATAAAATGAAAACTGGGGCAAAGCTTGGCGAGAAAGGGAGGCACGCGGCAACGTGACTTGCCATCCATATGTGCTCTGTGGATTAATGACACGTCTTCTTGAAGCTTAACGATGACTAGGACATAGACCACCCTTTCGGTGAGAGGATGCAGACAAGCAGACATGACGTAGCATTGCACCCGCCGCGCGAGTCCCATCAAATAGCGCTGCCCTGATGATTTTTGAAGTTTTGTTACCAGCCACAATGTGAACATTTCCACTTACTGTGCCAGTACAATCGTAATTCGTCGGGTCGCTAAGCGCGGCGCGTCCTGTCGAAGTGAGAGCGGCGGTTCAAGATGTAGCAACTTTCCACAACGACGCTGCGAATTTCTCAGAAACCACACGCGGCAGGCGAAATGCTGAACCACGCCCAACAGCGCTTGCTGATGGGTATGTGATAAGACAACCGTAATACGCCGCATCCGTGGGCGTGGCGAGCGACGCAGCGCATAGTGGACGAGTTGTCTTGCCTTGTAGTTCGAGGATGAGCTTTAGAAGACGAGAAAATTTTATATCGCTAGTATTGGGAACTTGTCTTCCCTCGAATTCGTATGAATTGCTTGTTCCTGTCGACAAACCGATGCAAATGTCCCACGTGACGATGCGAAAAATTACGATTGTCTTGTCCGCCTCCTCTGTTTGGGAGGGCGTAGGCCAGCGAATCATGATTTCTTGTCACATACCCCACTATAAAGGAGGCGATACTAGACAATGGTAGTAAGAGACCATTCGAGAAGCTTGATATACTCATTCCAACTGCTTCTGAGGTGGAACTCAGCGTAGAACAAACACCCGACAAACGACAGCAAGGTAGAGATGATGATGAGAATAGCACTCAACAAGTGGACTGACGATAACCGGTCTTCGCGTTGCTTTCTTCTCCCTCGCCGAACGATGACGACGACAACGACGGCGGTCAGACTGAGCCACTGTGCACCTTCTCTCCCCTAGGTTGTCTCTGGGAGTAGCTAGAGTAGTTGAAATGTCCCAAGTGCTATAGCAATCGGGCGATACAGCCGACGAATAGTTTGACGGTGAAAACGTCAGCATGGGCGACGACGATGATGCGAAACTAGTTTCCAGTCTCATCACAACCATCTACCAACGATGTCGACACGATGTCGACGACGACGCGTAATGGAAGAGCTTTTCTGACGATGCTACGCCATCGATGCAAGATTCCCATCAGGGGAAGGCGCACCTGGTCGCTGAGGAGGGAGGGTCGCATTTGCTTCTGAGCATCCCCCTCACCTCCCTACCACATTGCGGATTTTCCATACAATACTTATTTCGATAGCCTGTATTTCAGTTGCTAAAGGTTTGGGTGCATCACGACCTCCACCGCATACACCCCATAAAAAAAACTGCTAAGTGTTCGCGGACTGTGAACCTTTGTGCCATGGTCCTCGTCCAGGAATTTTACATGGAGACAGCTAGAACGCTACCAGCAGCTTTCGTATGAAAAAAACAACCCTTCTAATGAGTGGTGCGGAGTCTTGGGGGGGCGGAGTCAAGTTTAGACCACGAATACGACTCGACCATTCAAAATGTAAATGTGACCTATTATTGAAATCAGAAAGACAAATAGAATCTGTTACAGTGGTGTCATGAGTGTAATGTCGATGAGCGATTTTATGTCTCGCGTGTAACAAGACATGCCCGGTGGATATCTGGGGCAGGGGCCTCCAATGAGATCTGTGCACAGCGACGCGTTAGCGTAAGAAGGCGCTTGGTTAAAGATTTACATTGGCATTTACGAGCAGGGATGGAGCCTTCTGGAAGATGTGAGCTTTAGGCATGGACGAGCCACTCATCATGCTTGAAAAGCATAGAATGTCGAGTCAAGGTCACGCCATGCACACGAGAGAGTGCACAGAAAAAGAGAAACTTGCAAAAGCTGCCCCTATGAAAGGGATTTAGTGTAAACAGTGTGTAAATACAGGTAGTGGGTAGTATGAGGAAGAAAGTTTACCAGGCAGATAGTAATTTTCGAACGCCAGCTATTGGACTCGCTGGGGGGGCGGATTTTGCTGCGTTCGATCGGGAAATTGCCTTATACGCCTGTAGAAACCTGCGAAGTCCTATAAAGTTATGCACTAGTAGGAGCTCGTTTTTTCCGACAAGTGTTTACAGGTCCACCAGGGTGAGAAGTGTAATTCAACAGGAACTGTAAAATGCCCCTCCGAATCCGAACAGCGCCGTTTTCAAGGGTCGTACTGACACAGCCGATTCACAAATCACGATGATGTACCCTGCCGTTGACAAGACCCTTCGAAACATACATTTTATCCCAACAAATGAAAATAGCATTCTTTCCAATTTCAATGACTACTTCTGAGAATAAATAAATGTAAATTTCAGGTAAACAAAATGTTCAAAAGAAAAACAATTTGCAATGTGCAATAATGCAGCAGGAAGCAACGAGTCCCCCCTCCCCCTCAGATGAGAATCAATGGCTTGTGAGGTTTCATCGACTCGACGAAGGGCGCGTCAATTATGAAGGTCAGAGCGTTGACCTGACATCTCTCTGATGAGGCAGGTGTGCCTGTTGTCTTGACTGCATTTATCCCAGAAGAACTAAACGCGACAAGAGACGAGGTCGACATCGTGCCCTCAGAAAAACCCACCACCACATCACTGGCGTACTTCTGCTCGACAAGACTCACGACCGACGGGGTCGATACAGAGCAAACACACCACAGCCCCGTCACCGCAGCGACGACGACAAAGCCTCACCTGCTCTGTGAATATGACTGCTCACTGAACTATGGGTGAAATTAGGGATAAGCATTGCAAGCTTGAGAAAATAAACATCGAAAACAGAAGACAGCTTAGCAAATTTGAAAGCACTCTAGAGGACATGTGGTTAGAAAAATTGCACTTTCGTTAGTTCGTTTTGCTAGTTCATGTTTACTAACAGGTCTTCCTTTGGCTGCGTTCACACTTTGCGTCAGCGTTTTCAGCGCTTCGGCGTACGCTAAGGTTTTGAAGACTAGGAAAGTATAGGTATCGATCTAATGTATTGAGAGTGCACCAGCGTTTCCAGCGACTGCCCGCCAAGAGCCCGCGAAACCCTTCAATGCGCTGCCGTACGCTCGAAACCATGCCCTACGCTCAAGTCGCTGACGCAAAGTATGAACGCAGCGTTTGGTGAGACCTGTAAACCCTTGTGAAGCTGCAAAATGGTATAAGTGAGCCACTTTTGTTTCAGAAATTTACAGGTATTCACAAGGTGGCATGTACAAGCTTAACTGAGTAACTTTTATGCCCCCACCTAGCCGAAGTGCACCAAAAATGAATTAAGAAAGCAAAAGGGTGGAACTTCTAGCTATCCTCGCTGAGCCTTCCTTGAAACTGCTGTGGGTTTCCACACCAATGCCACAAGGCAGATAAGTTCCCACAAACGTTGGGTGGACGAGTTTCCACAAACTTCGTGCCCCAGAATCGGAGATACTGTATTGGGGATTGGTCAAAATAGCGCCATTCCTGGAAGGTGAGGCACTCTGAAATAGAACACACTAAGCAATTAAAATCACGACAAAAGTTGTGGGCAAACGGTGCTGCAAAGAAGCCATGGTGATGCAGATGAGTGAGATTTCCTTCCTTTGCCAAAGATGAAAAGAAGCTCCAAGGCAGGTAAACCACTATTGCCCTCATAACAGGGAGGGGTCATGAAAGTATAATAAAAAAGAAAAGTCTTCGAACTTAATAGAAGAAAAGTACATAGGAATAAGACTGACTAATTTCACACTCTACAGGAAGAAACGTGCCAAGGTCCTGCCACGAAACTCGCGAGCAGAACGACCGTCCATGAACTCCATGAACTTCACGGGGAAATTCAGAAGAGCAGCCAACGAAATCGTAAAAAATTGGTATTGATTTTTCATTTGATATCTACAACGATGCGCCAACACGATTGTTGGTTGGTAACATCAAGTCAGGTTGAAAAAATCCAAAGCGGGGTTCCCATGAGGGGACACCTTCTGCGAAGAAATTTGATTGGAGCGCGATTTCTGGAGGTCTCGCAACAATCAAATGAAATGATCCTCCAATAACTACGCTTAATTGAACGAGTTTTTATGACCTTGGGACCCTTTAGGGGCATGGTACTGCGTAGTTGAGAGAATCTCGTTTGGGAGGGGGGGGGAGGGAGGGCGCACTTGGTCGCTGGGGAGGCTGCCTCGATAGCTGCCTCGACGCCAGTTCCAAAAATGCGAAGAGTTTAGGTAAATTAGAGAAATTGGAAGGGCTTCGGAGAGGGAGGGGAATTCGAGAAGATGGAAGATGGTGAAAGGGCGGGGGGTCGTAGAGGAAGTGGAAATTTGCGGCTATTAGTGGATACTCCGCCATCCCTCCCATCCCGATGCTGCATCCTACTCCGGGGGGGGGGGGCGAACGCAGCTACAATAGCTCATCCTTCACGGCCCAAGTCCTTAAGATGAAGTTCTAGGGTTAAATGCGAAAAGCTAGAACGACCCCTCCATGTATTGTGAGGACGAAAGTATAGCACTGGAGAGATTTGGAGGGTTAAGAAAGTTAGTAACAGCTGTCATCAGCTCCTGGGGAAAGTTGGTTAGGGCGGTGCACTTAACGAAAGGATTCTTTGTGCCAAATTGGGATTACCGTAATGCGAAAATCGAGAGGAATGGTTCATCCATTCCATACCTCCTAGGCTCGGACTTAACTATCAGCGCACCCGAGTGGGTATAAATAAGAATATAAATGAATCTCCCTTAGCTATCCCGGTTTTGCACAAGGCGACTTGAACCCCTCTCCCTTTTACTGGACTGCCCCCCCCCCTTGCTGCAATTGGCTTAGAAAATGATCAGAAAGCTCCTGTCAAACGGTCATGCTCTTGCTGCAAGGGTTCGGAAGTATTTTCCAATCGTATCTGCTGGCCCGGCAGTTGAAGGGCGAAGGAAAGGAGGAGGGAGGAGAGAAGGAAGGAAGCAAAAGAAGGAAGGAGGGAGGCCTGTAGTTGAGAAGCATCCCAGACGTCAGCTGGTGAAGCAGTCGGTCTCATAGCGACTACCTAGGTACTGTAGCATGCATTTGTTGATTCGTTTATATGGCAGTGACAGTGATGGACTAAAGCTCTCCGAAGAGTGGGCGATGCTCGAGATGAGGTTCCGAAGAACTGAAGCCTTTGGCTGTCGGCGTTCGATGGTGTCTTCGTCGTCCTCCTAGTTGCTCTCTGCTCTTCAGTCGACCAGTGAGCTAGCCTCGGAGGCCGGCCGGCATCACTCTTCTGAATCAATGACGATGACCTCTGACGGCCGGAAATCGTTTGCAGACACACAGAGACGCGCGTCGCAACGATAGGCCATATGGTAAACGCTATGACGACGCGATTCAGCCCGACCGGGACGGTGGCAGTTCCCCCAGTCCAACCTTGAAGCGATGCTGACGGTTGAATGGCGGCGAAAAACGCTTTGGCGGGGAAGAACTATGTGACCTCCATAGAAGGGATAGATAACAGATTCCAGTTGCATCGCTAGAGAAAGTAAAAAGGAAAGAGACAGGTTTAGAGAAAGCATCTTGAAGAATATGCGAGAGCTCCCAGAGGACTGAGGACTAGCCTGGCTGAATCATCAGTGAAATGACTCAACTTACACCGAGCTACCGCGTCTGACGTCGTGAAGAGCGAGGCTGAGGATCAATCGAAGAGGCTGCCGGGAAACAGTTGTTCAGCCGGCGAAGGTGATATCGCGAAGCGAAGGAGCCGTCTGAGCGGAGCTGATTGAAGACACTGCAGAGGCGAGGGGTGGAGAGGAAGGAGGCGGTGACGACGAAGTGCGTCTCGGGTAGTGAAGAGTGGCGGCAACGGCTGCTGCATACGAATGCGAAGGTATGAGCCAGTGGAAGATGAACGGATGAATTGCTAACGCAGATGGAAGAATGGACATGACCGAACAGACAGATGAACTGATGGACGAACAGACACCCCCTAACCCAACGAGGCCGTCGGCCGCCTCCGATGAACACTTTTCGTGACACACAGTCAATCAATGGACGCACATACACACACCTCCACTCGGGCCTGTGTGTGTGTCTGTTCGGGAGTGAGTGACTGACTCTGTCAAGGACGAAGCCACCACCACCATCTACCGACCGCCGACCGACCGCATTCGGACCGAGGCCATCTCGCAACGGCGCTAACAACGAAGCCATTTGTCTAACGCATCTCAGTGCGTTTCAATGACGGCTACAGGGTGGAAAGGAAACGGGTGTGGAGGAAGATGTGGCAGCTGCCAGACATCTGTGGATGTCGATTCAGATCACGTTTATTGACTTCGGAACAGATCATCCACTAATGACACCTACGCGAAGGAGAATTGTTTAGAGGGCTATTTCTTGCTTCAGTATGGCTAAGGGTGAGGAAATACCATGTGGGCGAGGTGAAGGCGATCTATGGGAACGTGAACTGTTCGATTTCTAGGGCTACTGAACTGTCAGAAGTAAACATCAAAAAGAGGGGACGGAACTGATGGAACCGGCGCAGGAACAGTCTAAGTTATCCTAGGAATCCAAGCGCAAAGGGCTATAAGGGACGGATAGAGAAGTAGTTTTGGACCAAATGTTGTACCGTTGTTTCAACTTGGAATGAGAGTCTCTGAAGCCAAGACTGGGACCAAATAGACAGTCCTGGAGCCTAGACCACGACGACCAACAAGCATGGACTAGAAGTGAGCTCAAGGCTCAAAAGTGTAGAAGAGGAGAGGACAGAAGTGGATCAGATGTTCACAGATGTGACCTAAGCTCGTTGCTAATTCTACCCACCCTGAGTCAGGGCAGGTCTTGCAGTTGAGAAGAGTTCTTGCAAAGCACGACCCCTTCCCCTCGAAACTCCTTTGGAGCAACCCTGATCCCCATCCTACCTATCAGCTTCCCGAATTCCCCAACTTCTCACCACTTTTCCGGATTTTCTGAAGTTTTTTTTGCGAGTTTTCCTGATTCCCCAATAAAAGCCCCCCACGTCGAGCGATAAGATGTTACCTCACTTGAACAGTAGAAACTAGAAGTCAACGATCCGAAAACATCTCCTCAAAGACAAATATGCTGACCGGGCTACTACCCCACGCTAGGAGTCTCCAATGTCTTATGTGTCCGGCGCTGAAAGCCGGCCGAGCTTTTAGGACTAGAAGACCTGCGGTAAAGAATTGCAGAGATGTCAGGAGCAAGGGGCAGGAACAAATATTTCCCAATTTGTCTCTACCTTGTCGCTATCCTTTCCAATTTGGTACTATTGGCCTGACAACATGAGCGCAAGGAGGGGGAGGGGTTAAGATGGAAGGTTCAGAATGGTTCAAACGGTGAGAAGCAAAGCTAGCCTAGAGCACAAATCCGTTCAGTGGCTAGAGCCTTATGCGATCTGCTCAGACTGTCAGGCCATTTCCGAGACGGAACTTGGAGAGCCCGAAACTACGATTATTTGAGGATATACGAAAACTTGATCTTATCAATCCCCAATGAAAAATTATCCCACGGGAATCAGGCAGTTTAGATCTCCGATAAAAATGAGACCAGATGAGTATACGCCCATTCGAGACTGTTGATACAGTAGAGGAGTAGCGTGGTGACAGTGGTGATTATCGACCAAGAATGGACTAAATTGGTCCTCACTTCGGATGCCCTGAAGATATTCTTCAGACTAGATAATTGGAATTAGGCTCGTAATATCCCGTGACTTGCATGTAAGTTGGAAAAATTGATTGGAATTATTACCCAATACGGGAAAGGGAACGAACATTTTTGGAAACTTGGCATTATTTCTGAAAATCAGCCGAGGGCCGCGTGCCAGGGATATGGGACAAAAGGGCTCTGCAGAGTCCGAGGGAAAAGGTCTCAGCAACTTCAACGGTCTCTGAAGATTTCAAGAATAAGCGTCAGAGAGTACAAACAGCGGCTCCTCTGAGAGATGAAAAGAGGGGATGCATTGACCCCTAAACCAGTCTACTGAGCAGAAGCAGGTCCACAGATACCTCCTTCTCTCTACCTTATGGTGGGAAAACTTTAGCAAAAGATTCATATCACTGAAAACCCACAACAGTACCGATGACGCTACCGAACAGTGAACTGGTGACGATCGGAGTTTCAATCCGCTCTGTCCTATCGCATGCAAATCTGATTCTGCGATGACAACCTCCACCATCATACCATCGCCAGCCACTCACCACTCACTTTCATCATCAGACTCCATCGCTCTGTTGACGTCGCCAATTTCGCGGATCGGGCGCTCGTTAGTTGACTGACTGGCGGTGTCGAAGACGCAATTGTTTGCTGTTGGGGTGGCTTGGAGGAAACAGATGGCCGCCGCCGAAGTAACGCTGTCGTCGCCCTCCTCACCTCTAACACACTTCTCGCACGACCAGATGAGCCAGAATGGGAGCGAAGTGAGTGCTGTGACACACGGGCAAGGCCGGTTACAGCAATAGCTCTTGTGAGGCAATGACGCCTTTTTGGACAACCCTTTCGCAGTCAGCCGTTTCCTCATCCATAACCTACTCCCTGCCTGTTCGCAGTGAGCAAACATATTTCTCCAGCATTAGGTGGCTTCTTTCGTTGCCGCTGACGACGACGAGCGACGTCGGTGAGGGAGATGGAGAGGCGAGGGCTGTTGCGTCGAAGTGCAGGAGGGTGTGCGTGCAGAGGAGGTGCCGGGTGGCGGCACAGACGCTCCGACAATTCAGGACCGCCACTCAGCCACCAACCATTCCAACCAACCAAACAGCTCACAAAGGACAATTTCGCAATTGCGACGTTGCATCGCTGCGGATCGCTGTCGTGCAGATGGCCTTGACGTCGTCTTCAACCGACGGGTCGACGTTTGCGCCACTACTGCCACCGCGACGGCCTTGACGTCTTCCATACCAAGGCGAAATTCTTTTCTAGACTGTTACACCCTCACACACCAGTCAGTCCATTCACAACAAAAACGAAGATATCCGCTTTATTTGCTCGAGATAAACATCGCAGAGAGACGTCGGTAGCGAAGGTAGCGTGGAGAATCACATCAAGATGATGTCAGAACTCTCGCGAAGAGATGAATCAGAGCCCCTCACTCGCGTATAACGACCAGTTGCCTAGGGGAATATTCGATCGTCAAGAACGGAGAGGAGGGTGTAGGAACAATTAGACGACGAAGCCGACGTCTCCCACGAAGGCAACCGATGATGTCACGGCGATAGAAATAAAAGGCGCGCATGCACAAACGTTTTGGAATACAGTACTACCGTACCTTAGGTGGCTTCCAGGAAGATTCATCAGTGAAGATCTTAAGGCGATTAGGTAGGAATTTCAAGACTTTCAAATGCCCATTCATGGGCTAGTCGAGAACAAATGACCCTCTTGATAAGTCCATGGTGAAAAAGTGTAAAGTAGCCCCCGAAAACTCTTTTAAACTGATCAACTACCGAGTATGATTGATAAGGTATGAAACTTGATCGGACCCTCATCCTTTCTCGCTGAGCCACAAGTGGCACTTAAAGGCATAAGGACGATAATTTGGTACTCGGTCGTAAATGGTAGCAGAGACGCATACAGCGAGGAAATGTCGAAAAAGCGAAGTTAAGCGGTCAAAAACCTGCAAAAACCCTCCGTTCTATACCAGTCAGGGCACCTAATTGGTGGGGATTTTGGTCGAGTTCGTACGACCCCTCCCCTCTTACCTACCACTTCCTTAGATTTTCCGAGCTTCTCACCACTTTTTATAGTTCTCCCGGAATTTCCCGAAAATTTTCCTACTTCTTTCCAGAACTTTTATTCTCGAGTGGGAGATTTGTACAGAACAGGAAAAAAAAGCGAAAAGTCAACCGCAACAATCGGGAAAAATTTCTTCCGACGCCGCATATTTCTCTCAGAAGGCAATACGACCCCCCCCCTTCTCCCGTTGGAGAATCCCAAGATAATGTGCCCCAGTGCCAAGAACCACAACGGTAGATACTGTATTCAGGGACTTCTGGGGCATCATTGCTGATCATTAAGAGGGTTATTCAGCGCATTTCCGATCAAGAAAGTCAAGACTCGAGACAAGGCCCAACTGGAGTCGCGTTTGACTGAAGAGGACCACAGTGTAGTAAGGTCTAGTTTGACTTATTAGCATAATTCCCATGCACCTCCTAGAACGACTATTCCCTTGTAAAACTAGATTCAGAAAGAGAGAGAAAGCATCAGAGAAGAGTTCCGGCAAAGGAGCAAAGTTCACTGAAGCGCCGCATTAATTTTTCGAGACGAAGGATGTATCCCCAAGGATTCCGCAGAGAATTCAAGTTCAGCGAAGTGTCTAAGCGGATCTTCCAGACGCCGAACGACATGGGTGAGACAATGACCACGGTGGAACGAACGTCGTTGGAAAGACGAACGAAATGACGACGAGTTGTTAATCTTTGAAGCGATCGTCATCGCCGTCTCCGCCCGAAGTGGAAGACCACTGCGTCTAAGGAGAACTTGGTCGCTCGACCGTAGCGAAGGACTGTCAGATACTGACGTCAAAAACGACCTGAGAGCCTCCGTTGAATCAGAACACAAAGCGACGATTCACCTGACGATAAGCGAACGGCGTGGAACGCAAGAGACGCAGCGTAGTGTGCGATGCGCCCCGTGTGCGACTGGAAGGAAGACTGGTGGATGGACGATGAAGAGCGCACTGGCGTCCGAAACACATTATCGTTGGCCGCATCGCGTCTGTGACACTCTTTCTATTAGGTCAGTTACTACCATTTCGGTCGTTGTTGGGCATCCGGGCCATCTGGAGCAATTGGAGGTACCCATCAGAAGGGCTTTCCAGGAGAGACATCAGAATCAGCAAGACCTCTACAGTACACGTTGACCTCGATGGCAACCATCCTAATGCGACGCTTTCGCGCTGGAAATGGCCTTCACGAATGCGACTAGTTATGACGTCGAAGCAGTGCGGATGACTGCACGATGCGCGTTGACGAAGGGCGTCGGTGGCCCTGGTGGCAGCCGGCGAAGGACGATGATGGGGCGCTCTCAGTCGACATCAAAGAAACTGGAGTGGAGGAGAAGAGGCGGCGGCGAAGGGAGCTGCGCCGGAATCGATAGACACGACGGGTTTCAGCCCCTACATCCAACACACGTCCTTCGTTGTCGACGTTCTTCGTCTCCGTCCGCCATCGGCCAACCCCGATAGCCATTGACTAATCTTCACTCCAATGCCATACTGGGGGGTTCGATGACGAGAAGAATGGACACTGTGGTGTTGAGCCGAGGGTTGACGAGATGTAGGCGGCTTCCCAGATTGGCGTCTGCTTTTTGGACGTCGCTGTCTGGAGAGGGAGTACAGCTCTATTTGCTTAGTGATCGACCCACTTCGGCTGAGAGTCTTCTATGGATGCCGAAGAGCTCAACGACGACCAGGGATATAAAGAGGACTTACGAGAAATGATGTAGAAGTCGGACTTCATCAGTTCAGAAAGCTGTCTGTCAATTGGGATCAGCTACACGAGAGTCATAAAAATCGCTGGGATGACGTGAACCATTTGACGAGAAGAAACCAACGCCTGGTGGTGCGACTGTGGAGCGTTCGTCATAGATTACACACTGCAATCTCTGCTGCTCGACGAATCGCCTCCCCCTAGCTATCAGTGAAACGAGAAGGCGCGAAGGTGTCTATTCGAAGGCGCAGAAGCCAACGTCAGAGTCGGCCAGACCGACGTTTGCCTACGATAAGTAATCAATGCGACTGATGCGAAACACTTGGAGGGGTAGTGTGGTGCACGGAACAAACGCGCGCCAGAATGCGACTCCAATAGCGCCGAACTAACCGACCGACGACGCAAAGTCAACAGATCGCCCAAACTCTATGGATTCTTCTCCCGTCATTAGTCGAGAGTGTAACGGCTGCCTCGTCTCTGATGCGGCGAGGAGGGGCTGGCTCCGTCGATGACTCGACTGGGATACCAGAGAGCTTAGTTACATCAATAGAATCCTCACATGTCATCCAGTCGTGAATCGAGCAACGATCGCGATGCGAAGGATTCTTTGAGCGCTGAACATCTGCTGCTCAAACAATCCACGTGACCGCCTGGACCAACTTGTCGCACGTCAACATGCTCAACGTGACGACACTCTTCTGGAATTCATGGAGAGGGAAAAACGGTCCACTTTTCCCCTTGAAAGACAAAAACGTACCAACTTTCTCTTTGGGACCACGTCTCGCTCTCAGCAGCTATCCGCAATCGTGAAAACCTTTGAACTAGTCTTGATAACCATATTCGGCATTTCTATCTTATAAAAGGATGAAACTTTACCAATCCAGTTTAGGGTGCGCCACATATTCTAATTCCACTCAGATCGTAGTAGTTATTGAATGCGATGTGGCCTATACAATGACTTGCGGGGGCCAGCCGATGTACAAGTCAGTGTTTTATCCTCCCAGACGAATCTGGTACCAATTCACCGTCCCCGGAGGGTAGAAGGCTTGGTTGGCGTGGACAGGAGGCAACTGGGATTCGACCCCCTCAATCCGCGTGGTAAGCATGCCACTTGCCACCACCACCTCCGCCTCCGCTTCTTCTATTCTATTTGATCTAGTAGAATGTTACGAGGATCTGATAAGCGCGCACCGAAATCCTACCTACCATTTCCCTGAATTTGCCCAGCTTGCTGCCACTTTTCTTCAGTATTCCTCCGACAGTTTCTTCCTTTTTTCTCCCCCTAAAAATTGCCCGGGAAGGGGGAGAGGGGTAAAAAACGGGAGAAACCATGAAGAGACAAATGGAAACGTTTTCACGCAGGCAAATACGCCTCCCCTCCTTCAGCGACCGAACACGACCTCCGGTCGCTGGGGATCCCCAACGTGCGGAGTGCGCTGTTTAAGCGTTCCTTCAGCGGATCAGTTATAGCAGGGCAGAACAAGCCTTCCATCTTGTTGGGCGATTATGAAGGCTTGCCCAGAAGGTTCAGCTTAACTAGAAAATAGGTTGACCACTGAATCGCTCTCACATGGAAAGAGAAAGGTGATGGAAACTGCCTTATGAGCTACTATTAATTATAAGGTTACGGATCGGTTCCCGATCGCCATCCATTCTCTCCTTGTGGTTTTTCGTTGATTAGATATAGCAGTAAAATTGAGACTGCGGGAAGTGGCTCTACCCCTATGGGCTTAAAGCACGTTAAATATCTACGGAGCTGAGCGAAATTCTTATAATTTGGTTTGCCCAGGAAGTTCATGCAAGAACTGGTGCTCCCAGAAAAGTTCTTGAGGTCGAAACTTACTGAGCGAGTTAATTGGCGTAAGGTTGAAGTCACAGGACAAATCACCGTTGCGTCATCGGAGCCCCTCCAACGGAACAGATTCTCATCGGTTTTTCGGCACGTAACCACTTCTCTCAGTCAGGCGTCGACACATGACGCTCGCCGCGTCGTCGACAACATCCTCTGACGAAGGCGATGGTTCTAGAAATAGGATCGCGGTGGAAGAAGGGGTCGATTCTGCTCTGCGAAAGGAGTCGTTTCTGCCGAAACGTGAAGTGGCAGATGTTCCTTAATCCGCTACTCCATTTCTATCAAATTACTTTAATCCTCCGGAACGGGGTGAGGTGTGTATTGTGGGATTCGCAATGGGGAGTTGATAGGGAGTTGGATAGGTCGTATTGGATCTGTAGGATGTCAGTGGTCCTGTACGAGGAAGCTCTGGAACTCATGACTTTTCAACATTTCTTCGCTTCTGGAGTTTAACCTAACCCTTCCTCTCCTAGTCGACGACTTCCAGGGAACTTTGAAGGGCAGGATATATGCAATGGGAGGATTATAGTTGAATGGGTCATGTGAAGAGTGTGTCGTACTTGAAAAAAGTCCTCGTCACCACGCTTGACCCTGGTTAGTAGTCGAGGGCGATTTCCTTGAGAGTGGCGCTGTCGTAGACCAGTTGCAGTTGGCTTGGTTGAGATGGGAAATTGGAGTGTGAATGGAGTGCGAATATGCGGAAGGTCGAACTGGCGGCGATGCTAGTGGTGATGGTGACGGCCGGAATGAAACGAACGAAGGACAGATAGGAAGGAGAATTCTTGAGCGCAAGCGCCGCTGAACAATAGTCAACAGACAGCAGACGCGGCGACGAGATGAGCGCCTCGGCGATGCGATGGGTGTCTTCTCGAGCGCAGTAAAGTGGCCGAGAGACGACGATCAAAGAAACGACCTCACTCCTACACCAACCCATCGACTACTTAGAACTACGTCAACAGATTACTTCTCATGAAGCCCTTCGGACAATTGACATTGAATGGGCTAAGGAGATTCGTGGGACCATACTCCTTGAGAAAGCGGGGCTATAAGTGTCACTCGGTGGGCATCATAGCTGTTCCCAAAGGAGGAAATTCAGCACATGTCGCTCCCGGGGGCACGCAGTGGGACTCAGCTAAATCTGTACAGGCCCCTTGTGATGCCCTATAAATTCGTGTGACCAAAGGTGATTCACTTGAACAGCTTCGAAGCTTCGCAGGAGTCTACATTGGTCTGAAGTGAGACCTGCTAATCAACATGAACTGGCTAATTAGCAAAGTACGAAGTGCCCCTTCCAAGCAAAATCGCGCCAGGTTCTCTGCCGGAACAAGTAATGGTACAGCTTGTGGAATACCCCTCTGACAATGAACCAGGAAACTTAGGGCCGTGTATGAAGAACTTCACTAAACACTATTCCCTGTTTCGAGAAAGATTTGCGAGCGCTAATACATTAGGGGGTATATCTGTAAGCTCCTGGGCAATCCTGTCAGCATAGAAGTTTTGTTAGGTTGAAGTGAGTGTATACATGTGAAACCGTGTACAATCGTGTCTCACCCTGAAAATCCCAAGGTTTCCTGTCAAGTACATACCTTGTAGAGATAAGTAGTGTTACATATTTGATTGAGGCTAGTTTTCAAGTTTGAGAGGAGTTTACAGGGTGCTTGACAGGTGATAAAAGGGTGTTGATGAGGTTGTCCGGTATTTACAAGTACAGCTTCCAGAATTTGGTATGCTGACAAGCGCTCACAGGTGTGCCCTCCCGGGAAGGAAAATACTGCAGAGGTGTGTACATTTCTGGGCATTCTTTGAAACAGCAAAGGAATGGAAAGGAGAATGCCTAGGGAGCTTCGTTGAAGGCTAGCTTGTACGAAGTCGCGTTCATTCCACGACCCAGAGGAATTAGAAATATTTTCGCCCTGACGAAGAATTTTTCCGAATCAAGTCAGAAATAAAAGAGTCAAGTTCAGAAACGTTGCAGAGCAGGGAACGTCATGCGCTGGGATATCCGCAGTTGAGGCCGCACACACGATAGGCAAGGGGGAGTGATCGTACTTAGTTTGACGATTTTCTTTAATATGTAGTTCACTTTCCCTGTTTCACGCGCACTATCGACACCATTGGGGGCGTGCAAATGGACTGGTTCCAAGAGGGGGGGGCTATTTGCATGCCACCTGTGGAAAGGAGGAGTGATTTCTTCAGCGAGTTCTCTGGAAAAGTGAAAAAAGAGGAAGTTGGGAAAGAGTCGGTAAGATGGTAGATAGGCTGGAGAAGGAGGGACCATAGGCAGAAACTGGGGGAGGCCCGCATTTTGCAGAAAATTTTTGCCAGCGACAGAACGTGTCTTGATGGAGGCGCTTGCTGTACTGGAAGGTATCGAGCAGCATCAGAGGTCTGCCGAGTGTGACACTGAAGAAGTCAAAGGCTTGGAAGCTGGTCTAGGCTTGAGTGTTCTGAGGCATGCCATGCATTGGGAAACTGCCGTAAGCGTGTAGGCGATCAGAGGTGCGTTGAAACGCTACAATGAGCAACGTTGGCCAGGCAGCTTCCGCCTCCCCGCATTGATAGTACTAAATATATTCGCAAGAGAATAAGCCTGTGTGAGTTCAAATAGTAACATTTGATATCTTTCGCTTCATCCCCAGGATATTCATTCCGATGAGGTTTGTAACATAATTAACGCGGTCTGACTTCCAGTGATGCCATATCTACGTCCATTGAATAGCCGAACAGCTGCTTATCAGCAACGGATGGCAGTGTGGGGTGGCCTTCGTCAGAATTCCTCACGACGACAAGACTGAAGACCAACACGCCAACGTCCGCCCCTCTGACGCGCTATGTAATGTGCGTGTGTGTGTGCAGAAGCCGCCACTACAGGGACATTCAGCGCACTAGATGCAGAGGTCAAGGATCACATATGCTTCAATAACTTTGAGCTCAGCTCTGCCGAAACCCTTCAACAGAAAAGTCTTTGGAGAAAGCAGAGCTAGTGATTCCAGCGATATTACAGCCTTTGATTCAGTCCTAAGATTCGCCACACAGCGGAATTTCAGATCTTGGGAAATTGATTGTGTACTGCAAATAAGGTTTTACAGATGCAGATCTGAAATGAATATGGGCAATGAATCGATGAATGAAAAGGGTAAGAGGATAAGGGATAATATCACTCATACCATTGAGGGAAAGACTTCGACGCCGAAGAGTTCCGTTCTAGATGCGCCACACATCTTACTTCCATCCAACATCGCAGTGACAATTTGCATCGCATCTGCCTTCACAATGACCTGCTGAGTCTGGCTGATGCACGCGTCAGTGGATTTTTAAACCACCCCACGACATGTTAGACTTCTCTTGACGAACTTCGGAGCAAATGGAAAGCTTGGGTTTTCCCCCCCCCTTGGTTGGCTCGGAGAAAACCCGCTGAGAGATTTGTTCAGTGGATTGTGAGCGTGGAAAGCGGCGCCACATTCCTGAAGTGGTTACTACACAAAAAAATCACGAAAACTCCCCCAATTTAACGCTGAGATTAGCGTTCACTTGTGAAAAGTGCTAACCAATCTATGTTCTCCTAGTTCCTCATAGCCAACGAACAGTGAGCACCTAACAGTGGCCATTTCACGAAAGAGGATCAGCTCATTCTGGGAAGGTTCAGCACAACAAAGGATGTTTGAAGAAGGTGGCTTACCTCATTATCTATAGACACATTAAAGGCAGTTGGCACGATAAATCGCTACACAGGTGTAGGATTTGTACAACTGGCTTAACAGAATCCCGTGACCTCGGACAGGCGCTGCGTGAAGCCTTTCCCAAAAGAAGGGTACCTTACAAGCCCTAATGAGCAACATTTAAACATCCCAAACGCCTTCTTCCCGCCCATCAAACGGACGACCGTTTCTGACGCTCGTATTCATTCATTTGCTGAGCAAATTATGAAGCAAAGGGATGGTATGAAGCGGCGGTGATGCTGCATGCATCAGATATACCCTCGTCATCCGGGCAGTTGATTAGCGCGGGTCGTTCAACGGCCAGCAGCGGGGCTCCAGCGACTATTTGCTTTTTCCAGGCTAATTTAGTCATTTTTTCCAACTTTTCACTGTTTTGGCTACTTTTTCCAGATTAGCAGCTCCTTATCTTCACAAGGTGGAAAAATGACTAAATTAGCCTGGAAAAAGCAAATAGTTCCTGGCACGCGCTGCGGCCCGTTGACGACCGCCCTAATCAACTGCCCGGATGACGAGGTTACAACATATGCAGCCGTATCTTCGGTAGCGTGATTGGCAGATGCCCGGGTACGAAAAAAAAAAACTCGAAACGTTTCAGCAAGTCACTGAGAACGGAGGCTTTTATCGTCACGGATTTCAAACCCGTTTTCAAACTGCCTTCTTTCGCCATTTCCCCACTATACAGCGCCCGATATATTATATAGGCTAGCTGGCCCACCACGCTTGACGCGTGAGTGTTGAAAGGCAATGGCCCAAGTAGCGATTGAGCAGGTTCTAGGAGCTGGAGATGGGCAAGAGAATCGTAATTTGCCGCTTCGTCTCGCGCGGTAATGGGCGCGACGTTTCCTCAGCTCGCACTACGTTTCGACTGGAGCATCGGATTGCATGTAGACAACTACATGGTAGACATTTGCGTTTATTCTTGGTCGAACAATGTCTGTTTTCGACCAATACCACCTAAAATCGTCGTCATCAGTGGGCGCCACGCCACGCGACGCACTTTGGCGCGACAAATTACGATTCTCTTGCCCATACCCGAGCAGGAACGGCTCCTGTGGCGTAATGGACGACACAGCGCACGGACGACGGGCGCGGGTTCGAGTCCCGTCCATGGTCTGGCCTTTGCCCATAACTCAACACTTCTGTAATAAGTTTTCCCTCTTTCTACTTCGAAGAACTCATTTTCGCAAGTAGTTTTGTAATTCATCTGTGGGAGATCACGCACGAAATGCACTTTAAAAATTTGTGACATCACTCTACAAAATATGTGACATCATAAAATTTGCTTGATCTGCTCGAGAAAGAGATGCAAGGGGCCGAAAGGTGCAAAACTGCATTCATTTCCGAGCAACGTAGCATAATGCAAGTGTTCCAAGAAGAGGGAATGAACGAGCTGATTACTTCTGCTCTGTTTTGCCAAAATTTTTCACTGTAGAAATATATATTTTTGAGAAGAATTCTGCTAGAAATGCAGAACTAGATTGCAATGTGAACCGTTCCGCGTTGGAATTTCTTCTAGAATCTCAGAATCGTATTCAGTGACAGCGACAACGATCCCGATCGTAATCTTTCGAACGAAGACCCGATCATGACAACTCTGAATCGCTGCTCCCTTTCGCTCTCTTCTTCTCCGCCTCTCCCACTCACTCTATGTGATCAACCAAGCAGAAGTTGAGCGTCACGTTCGAATGTCGGCGTTAAACAGCCGACAGCCGCGATGGAAATGTCCCCATAGGAAGAACGTCTAGATTGGGAAGCGCTTCCGGGGTGGGGTTAGGACTGGGAGTTATTCAAGTCCTTTACGTGCAAGTATACATGCAAGTAATGTATGCTAATTAAGTTAAAAGTGTAGACACACTAGGTGCCAGCTTACGCTCAAACACGAGCACTTTTACATGAATCCGGGTAATAATTCGTCTTACCCACGCATAGGGCAGAAGACAGGTAGCCTGGTGGAATCCATCTGGGACTTGATGCGAGATGATGGCGCAATGGTAGTGGTTCACTTTCGCACTACACCGGAAGTGTACTAAAACAATGAAGGCCATCCTTCACGTCTGGTCTACAGGATGATTGAGATGAGGCAATCAACTGTTCCGCTTGAGTAAGGGGTAAAGTTAACCAACGGTTTATCAGTCACTGACTGGACCCATCGGACTTCTTCTACAAACTATGTGCACGTAAATGACTATTGGCTTCCGACGTCCCAGAAAATATCTGCTTTTGCGAGCTGCTCGGCTCTTTGCTTTTCGGGGTTCAGCTTCCTATCTAGCATTCAAGGGGTTAGAATTTATCAGTCATTCCATTTGGCCACAGGGGCAAACGATTGCGAGAAAACGTGAGAAGCGGGGTGCTAATTAGTCGGTACCGTTTAACTTGCTCTCTCCTTGGCAACAGGATCCTACAAATGCTTGCGAGATGTCACCTCATATGTAGGACCATAGCTATGCACCAAACTACTGGTTCGATAGCTGTCTAGCTTCCGTTTAAGGGCGCGTGTGAGATGGAAAGTGAGCTACTTCTTCGACCACACCCTCCCGCCCCCGAAACTGCGCTACATATTCATTTCGCAGACGGGAACTCTGCCATTGCCTTGGAAATATTTTTGTCTTTAGACGGACGTCTTTAAACAGATACAGTCTTGTTTTCTGCTGATGCTGGTGTGAGCAGTTGGGCTGGGTTTGGCGTCAGCCTGGTTTTCATTGACTGTGGAAACTGGCAAGCGACCATAACTGGTGAAGAACGGGCCAGCGCGTAACCCCATCCCCTCCTTGAAACGCCCCAACATTCGCAGCGAGCAAGACTGCACTTGTGTATATTCTACTCTCGTGCTCATCATTCGGGGAAAGGAAGAGAGATAGTATCAGTTTGTGCAACGTTTCTTTGAATTCAAGTTGGTTTTAGTTCAAGGTTTTTTCGAGTTCAAGTTTGGAGCCGCGAAAGGTATCGAGAACCGCTAAGAGTGGTTTCCTGCAAAAATGGGACCCTGCAGTTTCCCTCTAGGAAACTTACTACTGGATTTGCCTTGTTAAAGAGCGTCCTCTGTGCCTGAAGAACTCTCTATCACCTGGCATCCGCAGGGTCGTAAAGTGGTGGTACGGAGGGTGGAGGGGCCGTAGCGGTCGCACTGCTTCTTTGAAATAAGGATTTGAAGTTTCCCGTTTGCTTCTGCGTATTGGTTTTCTCGCTTTTCCCCGTGTCTACTTCCCCTCGAGCCGGCGCAATTTTCGTGGATAACTGGAGAAAAATTTGAGGCGAAGTGGTAGCTGCAGACCTGAGATTGCGGATAGGGTTGTGTAGAACCCGAGTAGGAGACATCAAGAGAGGGCGCATTTTATGAAAATTTTCTCGACGTCGGGAGGACGTGTCCTGTGGTATATTAGACGCTGTCAAAAACTGCCCAGAACAAATGTTTCATCGCCTTCTAAACAGCACCGCAACTGATGCTATATTCCGACGCGGCAGTAACAGCAACCCATAGGAGGGCGAAAAGTCGACAATCACCGGTGAGACGGGGCCAGATAGCGACGTAATGCGTGATGGTGGCGGCGGGCGTCAAACAGACTGTTTGCTCTGCGAGCTCTCGCTCTCCATCTGGATTGTCATCGATGGGGTGAACCACCACGGTCCGCTTACGCCGACCGACAAACGTACACAACGTCATCATCGACTCGAAGGGAGCAAATGCTTTACTAAGTGAGCGCGCCTTCGAGTTACTAATCAGTTGGCGAGCGGGCGAATGCTAGCCAACGCTGATTAACTCCCTTGAGATAGGCGAAGCGTTTAACATATGGAGTTGAGGGGACTTCATCACGATCATCATGACTTTTCTTGTTGTTCAACAAGGCTTCAAAACAATCTTTTCATACTGTATGAGCATAAGCTTCAGACAGTCTTGTTTCAGTTTTCCCCGGATATTTCTGCAAAGTTCTAGACATTTGTAAAGGAATGTATATGAAGGAACCTTCCAAATACATTGAAGAGATTTTCAAGATGTCCGTATTGTGATAACTGTCGCTTAACGCCACGGTTCACTCTCCAGAAGTTATCACAAGTATGCTGTGCTATGTACAAACGTCACAACCCAGGCGGGACTCGAACTGGACCTCACGCTTACCGAGCGAGTGCGCTAGCCATGGATATGTAGTGAATGGCGCACATGCCCGGTAAGCGGGAGGTGTGGGTTCGAGACCCGCGTGGTGTCTGGTCTGACCCATAATCTAGCATCCTTGCGATAGCATTTAACAGCATTTTCGATTTCAGGATCAGAACCGCAAGGGTGTGCAGCGGAACCCATCAAACAGGGGTCATTTGGTGCCCCCCCTTATCCGTAGCTTTGACAACCGCGGCGAACCTACTACTTCTGGTAGTTGGTCAGAGGTGGATACCCCCCCCTCTACTCGAAGGAAGATTCGTGAACATCTGGAAGACGTCAAGCAGCTTATGAAGGGCGTAGGGAAACTGAGAAGCGTCACCTCACCCAAATGCTCAAACCTTCCGATCCACTCGCAATTCAAGACA
>MU913549.1:0-15668 GCA_036418165.1 Cooperia oncophora | reverse complement strand
GTTGTGAAGAAGAAACTCACAGAAATGTTGAAAGGAGGTAACGACCAGTTAGGGGTAAGTTTTAGTCCCGTTCTGAGATGTTTTCTGTGAGAAAACGAAATGTATGATGTTTTTATGTTAAGGTCATCTCTGACTTTGACTTCACCTTGACGCGTTCTGTTGATCACGATGGAATGCCTTGTTTTAGCAGCCATAATGTGCTTAATCAACTTCTATATGCTCTCCACCCAGAACTTGAAGAAGAGGTTTGTTGCCTCATTTCTTTTGTTTTTCTCAGTCCGAACGCACGGTTTGCACAAGGATGTCGGCAGGGCGAGATGAGGAGGTTGACAACGTATACTCTAGTTCGCTGCGGATAAAGGGGTTTTTCAGACAGTTAAGTGGGCCACGGCGCCATACCCGTTTTTTGCCAGCTGTTGAAGTGGCTAAGCCAGAACAGCGTAAAGAACGAGTGATACAAGCGATATGATACAGTCGCATCACTTGCTCTCTTCAACAGCCGGTGGATAATGGGTTTTGGCTCGTCCCAAACTCGCCTGACACGCCCCTTCGTTCGCAGTGAACTAGACTATAATTCGTACCGGCCCACCACCTATAAATATATTGTATCGCGATTTGTTTCTCTGAATTCCTTTTGTCCACTTAGAATAAAGACCATTCAAAAAATATTGAGATCATAATACCATTGATAACACAATTCGAAAATTGGGCCAGATTTCTGTCGAAGGTTGTTCCTACAAGGCAATGGTTTGAACTTCCCATGGAACTTTGAATGGAGACCTAGGTATCGATAGAGCCTCGAATGCTGATTACGAATATGCAGATTAAAAGTGCTACGGGACCTCCCAGACGAGATCTGGGTGGTCAAAGTTTGCGAAATTCAGTTTTGGCTCGTAAGCGCTGCTGATCGATAGTTGGGCAGTGCCACCGTGGCCTAGTGACGGTCTCGCTTCAAAGCCACATGCTCGTACATTCGCATCCTGTTGGCGCTGAAACTTTTGCTTCGCCTCCTATAAGAGCTTTGTACTCTAATTTTCAAAATTCCTCCGAGTTTACGGCCAGCAGAGCAAGTAGATCAAGTATATGACGTACTCGATCGAGTATGGATTTGACCCATATCTGCCCCCTCTCAACTTATTACCCATCCGACCGTTCGAAGTTTTGCCCAGAATCATAGTTGGCCTACAAGCGTTTTCTCGTCAAAGGATGTGATATTCGTGTTCAGGAGGTCAAAATCTCCCATGAACGAGTTTCTCGCCAAAATTCTGAATTGTCGGATGGGTAATATGTTCAGAGAGGGCAGATAGTGACCAAATCCATACTAGATCGAGTACGTCATATACTTGATCTACTTGCTCTGCTGAGCCGTAAACTCGGAAGGAATTTTGAAAATTAGAGTAAAAGCTCTTATAGGAGGCGAAGCAAAAACTTTCGCGCCAACGGGATGCAAACCTACGAGGGAGCGCTTACGAGCCGAAACTAACTTTTCGCAAACTTTGACCACCCAGATCTCGTCTGGGAGGTCCCCGTAGCACTTTTAATCTGCATATTCGTAATCAGCATTCGAGACTCTATCGATGTACCTAGGTCTCCATTCAAAGTTCCATGGGAAGTTGAAAACGTCCCCTTGTTAGAGGTAGAATTGCCTGTGGGCCTGCCCGAGGGTACTGTGAGCTCGAGAGAAGACAGTCCGAGCAACGAAATCTCTACGCTAAACCGACGTTCTATTTAGGCTCAAAAGTAAAGTGGCCTCTATACTACGATTTAGTAGCCAGATGCATCCATCCACTTCTCCTGGAACATACGAACATAAGGGGAAGAGAGAGGGTGCTCGGGCGAATACTCAGTTGTTGCTGTCATCGATGCTTCTCTTTTATCCCTTCACTCTCGCCTCGTCAGGACCACCAGGCATCTTTATCACGTCTTTGAGCTGGGAAAGGAGCAAAGCCTGTATGCAAACCAGACAACCCTGTCCAAGGAAGCGTCTGCACATCAAGTGCAAGCGGATCCGCCTTTGAAGTTTAGATACTGCCAACATTTTCAGGATTTATTGCAGATTCGCGCAGTGAACACTAAATATTTGGCTATAGAATACGATCCAAGGCTAACGAAAGAAGAAAAAGTGCCTTATATGATAGAATGGTGGGATTAAGGCTTTCGATGGCCTTCTTATTCAGTTGTATTCCCACTTTTCAGGTGGACGAAAGCTCACGAAAAATATATATCGTTTGGAGTTCGTCGTGAAGATATGGAGCAATTTGTTGTGAATGCAAAAATTGAATTGAGGTGCTGCTGTCAGTATACATTCTGCTCTGAGCAGTCCTTTCAACTACGGAAAATGAGATTTCAGAGATGGAGCTGACGCCCTTGTCAGGCATCTCGCTAGCTCGTCTATCCCATTGCTTCTGTTTTCCGCTGGCGTTGGCAATGTTATAGAAATATTTCTACGACATCAGCTAGGCTATATTCCGGATAATATCCATATCATTTCGAATATGTTGTTATTCAACGAGGAAGTAAATTCACATTCCATTTTCAAAGTTTCTGCGCTTGCCTGTGGAAGTTCGGTCTCATCGTCGCTTAACATCAGTGAGCAGACAAGAGTGCACCGTTTTCGACGCAGTGATCTGATAGCTAAGCCGCGACGCAACCGCACGCTCCGAAGGCCAGCTCAGAGACTGTGAGACATAAGTTGCATATAATACCATTTTTGTCATTTTAGGGAGTGGTGAGCGCCTGTTCCGAGCCACTAATTCACGTCTTTTGTAAAGATGCTTCTGTAATACCTAAGAATGCTCCTTTCTATGATGACATAGCGCACCGGTGATTGTTACTTTTCTGGAGCAAAGGTAGTTGGAGGGGAGTGGCATGCGTTGGCGCAACTATGCTTCCTTATGTCTGCTGATATGTGTCCTCTCACAGGTCACCGTCCCTGCAACGTTCTAGGTTGTCCAGGGTTCCCTGTGCTCGAGAGACACAACGAACTTCATACCATTCGTTCAGCCCTTTCACGGACAAGCTTCAACATTGAGCAGGAGATCGTCTTCAGGAGGGGGGGGGCAAAAAAAGTCACTTTTCTTCATTGACTTTCGAGGCGCTATAAGTTACACTTTATAAATTCTGATCGGACATTTCTACCACCATATTAAAGAGCATATTAAATACTATCATGATACTCCGCCACAGCCTTCTGGAGGAGCGCCATCGAGAGATTCTGCCACGCGACCGTGAGTGGGTACCTGAGTTCAGCGAGATCGTTGATTTCTCCGCCACTGTAGACCACCCTGTTGAGCTCCGCCCGAACCGGGTAATTGAGGGGGTTTAGGTCAGGTGACCTACTTAGATATTCCATCTTCTTCAGGTACTCAACGTCCTTCCATTCCAAGTAGGCGAGAGTTTTTCCAACGCCCTTCGATTCCACGTGGTGTCACCCAATCCTGTAGCAGTACAAAGTTTCCAAGAAGGTACGGGCGACGACATGTGAGGAGGATATTCTTCACGAGTTGCTCAATGTAACCGCCAGCGCTCACCTTCAGTCCGGGGTCCACGAAGAAAATATCGGTCTTTCCATTCCAGGTCTCAGGTCCATACCATCACCCGCGCCTTGGCGACTGCGGTGAAGATGATGTCCTAGACCGTAGCGACGTTGTCGGAGCTGCTCGATGTTGGAGGTCTTCCAGATCGAGAGTACTGGTCTCCAGGCCACCCATGGATAGGTGATGGGCATGAAGGTGATGGGCAAGAGCCAGCTCCTGCTTATCGAGGAACATCTTGGGTATCTTCCGCCCTGGTACTCGTATCCACGTCCTCTGTCTGGGCTGCGAAAACTTTGCTGATATGTGACTCGGTCGAAGTGACTTTTTTTTGCCCCCCCCCCTCCTGTAGGGATCGTTTGAAATACCGTGGAATAGAGTCCGTGATGACTCTGATGCACGCATGACGTGCGGGCCCACCGGCAGGGTACAGCATCGTGATGTATGAAATGGTGGTGTAAGTACGACCTCCAGCTCGAGTGAGGGTCTTGGTACTTCCCTCCCCTCCCCCTCAAAGGGTATCAGTACGACTCCCCCCCCCTCTTTCCCAGCATTTACCCACCAATTCCCCACATTTTCTAATTTCACCCGAAGATTTTTCTTCGACCAGGGGTTGGGGATAGCTTATGTGGAACGGGAAAATTTCTTAACTATCCCCATCTTCCTACCACTCTTCCACTTTTTCCGGAAATCCCCGACAATTTCCCTACTTTTACTACCCAGAAAATTTTGCTGTCGAGCAGAGGGGCTGGGGTATATAGAACACACGAAACAGGAAAAATCACAAAAAATCAACAACCGGGAAAAATTTTTCCCATTGCTGCAGATTTCACTCAAAGGCACATACGACCCCGTCTCTCACTCTCTCTCTCTCTCTCTCTCAACAACGACCAAATAGGACCCCTCCTCCCTCCCGAACGGAAAAGTACGATCTCCTACGTGTTCCACACAACGATGCTGTATCGCTCTTTCCATGGAAACTTTAATGACGCTGATCATGCTCATCCTGCTTTCGTAGAGTCCAAGACTCCGAGGCGTAAGTTAAAGCTGGAAACAGGAAAGGAAGCAGTTAAAGCAGGAACGACCGCGGAATCTGAGGAGGTGGGCACGAAGCGTTCCTGAAAGCTTCCCAAGTCGCTCGCTTCTTCCTGCGCAGCTCTGGTGCTAAGTCGTTATTCGTGTGGACTTCTCGATCCAGGTACACAGAGCACTACATATATGTTCCGTTGAGCGAGAATGGGGCATTAGAAATTTGTCCGCTCTTCATGAACATCGTCTCGTCAGATTCAACAGCAAACCAATTTTCCTCTCGTGCAGTCGAAATCAGTTAGAATTCGCTCCGCTTGCTCGATGTTTGGTGCTAACAATGTCGTGAGCAGAGCGTATAATCTAGTTGCCGGATAATGATCTGTTCTCCGAGGTAGGGTCTGTAGAAGCCGTCATTCACGGCGTACTTCCTGCAAAATACAAGAAGCACAGCTCCCGCGGAGTAGGAAAAATCGCCTTGCTCCAATCTAGTCGAATGGACTCGGTGAGAGGGCGCATGTAAATAGACATAACGTTTCGCAGTCGTGCCATCCTCTTGATTCCTTCACACAACTACCTTTGTCCTCTGTTTTATACAGTTTGAAATATACACAAAACTTTTAGTGGCAACATATTACTGCTTGGTGATAGCCTTGGTGATTTGCATATGGATGTAGGTGTGGCTCATAGCGGAACGGTGCTCAAGATTGGATTTCTGAATAGTAGGGTAAGAAAAGGAGTCGATTCTCATGATGTTTCCTCTTGAACTATTGATTTTCTTCTAGGTTGATGATCTCCTGGAATCCTATCTGGATGGCTTCGATATAGTGCTTGTTGAGGATCAAACAATGGATGTTCCAGATCTCATTCTACAGGCTTTACTAGAAAATTCGAAAAATTCGATCGAATAGGATATTACTTATTTTTTTATTAGTGCCTGAAGGCTAATTGTCAGTTTGCTACATTTAATACCTTGGCGACATGGTCTCACACTTTCGGGATACAGAATCCTACCGTATATAAACAATTTTGTGTGTCTGTCTGTAACGAAATTCGGTACGCCCTGAAGAAACATTCGAGGAGATTGGGTCAAGTTCGTACGGCAGTGGCGTGCGAGTGAAGGTGTGCGGAGCACGCCCCGCCCACTGAAGGCGGTGCGAGTGGTGCAGGAAACAAAAGTTCACAAATCGGTTCTAGAAAGTTTAGGGAAAATGGGTGAAGGTCACGAACGAGTATACAGATGAAACTAGGGAGACACACCCGCAGTGCGCGCGCCGTGTTTCAACGGGAGGTGCACGCTACGAAAATTTCGCACCACGTGAGGGGTAGCAGGTAACGGTAACAAATCTAACGGAAAGGGCGATTGATTCTTCAAGTTAATTGCAATAAGCGACAAGTTTGTGGAAGAAATAAGTGATATTTACGTTTTGGGTGGTTGTGTGGGCTAGCGCCAAGGGGTGCCAGCTATCTTACCTGCACCGTCCCATCTTGGGCCGACTGCCGCCCAGGCCAGCCGAGACTTGCAGTTCCCGGTTTCATCGCAAGTAGCTGTATCGTACTCATCTGGATGGAAAAAGGGTGATCCGTTATGTCTTGTTCGCGGCGAATAACGGGACGTGGCAGTGTAGCTGGGTCCAATTTGTTCTCTACTAGTTATTGAAGTGGGTAAGTGACAACAATTGGTGCAAAACGACGGCGCTGTTTGTCGGCGGGGGGGGGGAGGGGGGAGGGGGAGGGGGGGGGGGGGGGGCATTTTGTACTACCATTGCTTCCCTAGTTCCGGTTTACAAATCTCACCCTGGTAAAACTTGTGAACCCTTGTGAAGCTGGTGCAAGATAGCCACCATCCTAAAACGTGTCAACTCGAGAAAAGGCTACCTAGATGGGTCGGCACATCTATGGAAAGCAGAATGCCCCCCCCGTCGACAAACTGCGCCCAAAACGACTGATGCGAATGATATGAAAACAAGAAACGGGCTGGCGCTGCACCAAGTCCATCCACCATTCACGCCCCATCATCCGCAGCGAACAAGATTCGAAACCTACTATAGTTTGAAGCGAGAGAATGCGTGGTTCATACCAAAGGAGGATTGATCAACGCCGAACGCTTGTCCTTTAAAGAGTTATTTATTAACTTTGCACAAGGCGCAGATATCAACACAATAAAGCTTGTGGAATCATTTAAATCCAATTTAGGAATACTCTTCAGGCATCAGAAATGAGGAAATTAACGTCTCTCATGGTCAGAAGTTCATTAAACACTAGGACAAATCAGAGCTATAGAATAACTTGATGACTTTAGAATGACAACAGTGAGCCGCGTAATTTTTTCTGGGCTCCGAAACAAGCACCCTAGCTGAAGCGGTAAAACGTTCTACATGGAAATTTTAATTTGAACCTTCCAAGATTATGCTCAAACTTACAGCTACCGAAGCGATAGCTGGATAGTTGCGTTGAGGTAATATAATGAAAACCTGGGGAAACCTCCATAAGCTTGTTAAACTATTCCAGATATGGCAATGGCAATGGCATTGTACACTCGTGTTCGCTGCGGATGATGGGGCGTGTTAGTGCGTCTAGTTTTGGCGCAGCGAAAGCCCGTTTTCCGCCCCTTGTTGAAACAGGACCGATAACAATTGGTGGGAAACGTCTGATACGAACGATATGATAGTCTTGTCGCTTGTCTAAAGAAAAGAAACGGGGTGGCGCCTCGTTAAACCCTTCCCGCTTGACGGATCCCATCATCCACAACGACTGTAAAAAAAAGCTAATTTAAAACACACAAATATGACTAGCAAGAAGAAAGAGTTCGGTTTCAATATGAATTTTGCATAACCTGAAGAAAATGAAGGGTAAATGACCTGCCGAGCCGTAAGACGTGCTGTTATCCTCGGAAGAGAGGCTGTCGTGAGTACAACGGGTACCGACAAATGGTGCCAACCAGCAATGTATACCTGTCGCTTGCACGGCTTCATATCAGTCAAGTTCCGCAATTCACATTAGCACTGGGTTTCTAATGGGTATAAGACTTCAGCACGGTATTTCCTATTTAGTCTGCTCAACAATGTACGGCATTTCCGTGTTGAATCAAACTGGAGCGAATGTCGCGTACGTGACACCAATTGCAACGACTCTTTCATTTCCCTGGTCGCTACTTGGAGCCAACGTCCCACCCTCATGGTCAATGCTAGCAGGGCCAAACTACTTTTAATGAAGGAACTTACACGATTAGAGTCAATCAGTGAGATCAAAATACCGGTCCCTTATGGAGAGGAGGCAAGTAAAGATAATATACTATTACTGAGGTTATAAAACCGAAAATGATTAAGTATAAAAAATCAGCGGCATGCAAAGGACTTCCGCGTGAGTGACATTGACGGCACCGTGTCCTTAGAATTGGACGATGTTCTGCTTCATCGGGAACTAGAGGGCCTGGTTGTGGCGAGTGATTGACGGATGAGGGCGCTGTGAAGTCCAAGTCCAATTTAGGCACAAATGGCGCCCAACGCATCTGCAGAGGTATACTTGGCAGCTTAGTACTGTGTATTCAAATGAGGAAAATAGAAAAACGGGATCGAACTACGTTCTCACCTCATTGCTGCCACTTTCGCCTACTTGCATAGCAGGACTAAAGCACAACCTCTTCTTGGCTGACCCATTCCGTTGGTCAAGACCTGTAAAACGAACTTCATAACTGTCACAAGTACGTTTCCCCGTTCTGCTGTTGATTACGAGCAGTGCACTAGCTAAAACGAAAAACTTCGGGTTTGGCCAAAAGTCTACACGACTAGGAAAGAAAAGAACGAGAAGATGAAAGATAAACGGCAGTAACGCGTTGTTTTGATCTCGCAGGGGCGTGGTCTAGTACTTCATTTGAAAGAGATGGCAGGTACGCTTTTGGTGGATTCTGTCGCTTTGGGACGGATATGTGACAAGAGAATCGTAATGCACCGCGCTGATGGGCGGCGCGTGCGACGTCGCGCCCACATTGGTCTCAGATCGTAGATGGCGACAACAGGCAATGCAGAACCGAAAATAGTCATGAATGTCCACAGTTTCGTAGCCCACGTGAAATCCGGTGCTTTCGTTGACAGCTTAACAAGAATTAAGAAAACGCCGCAACCATCGCCGCGCGCGGCGAAGCGGCAAAGTACGATTGCCTCACGCGTCGCCAGTTTTCGAACAGTTGTAGCTATGACTTATCCGGCACAAGAGAAGACGACAGTTGACAAACAGTTGTCACAAACATTATGATCCTACGAAAAACGTATACTACAGGAGGGTTAAATGAATTATGTAGCCACACCCTCCCCGTCTCTGCCGTGCGGAGTGTACAAGCGCACAACGGTAATGTCATGCTTGTATGATAACACTGTACTATTAGTGGTTTCGTAGCAAGCCTACTAACGACCGACAAAGAGCAGCATAGGCGTCTGGCTCTGAATTTGCGCTACCCGATTTCGTGAAAGACACTCAAGCTCAAAGAAATCTCGGAACGATCAGTTATATAAGGGATTCCGCAATGATGGTGATAGAAAGTGACAAAAGTATTGTATCTTTCAAAGAGTGACCAGTGAAGTTAGTATAGGGAGACATGTAAATGAGGGAACCTGGCCTGGAAACCTGAAGGTAAGTAAAAACCGTGTAAGACAACGGCTGTAACCAACTCACTAAAACTTGGGTTCTCGTTAGTCTTCAATGGTGACGATGAAGGTGGAGGTGAGGCAGACGGTGATCTTGTCGATTTGTCAAGCGAGGCAATCATCTTCAATAATGTATGACAGTTAATCTGTTCTTGAACAGTGTGCTTGAAGCTCTTGACTTGTTTAACAACTTTATTGGCAAGCTTTCGGCATATAATGCCTTCGTCAGGCCTTAAATTACAATTTCAAACATATAATAGCTACAACGAACAATGCATAAAACCTTACATACCAGGGCGGTGAGGGGAGACGGACCTATCTTGTAGTAAGCGACCCCGAAATGAGGATTATTCTCTTATCGCACGCTTTTCCGAATTTCTGATCAATTGCTTATTCGAGCCAAAAACAGTTTTCTAACAGAAGCATATGACAACTCATTTGAATGCACATTCCGCGTTGATTGCATGGGGAGAGTGGCTTGCACGAGTGTGCTCCTCCAATGCGCTCCTTCTTTCCTGATGACAAGAAGAAAAAGCGGAAAGCGCAATGGTCTAAGTGGCCCCGCCCATACGAACAGCGTGGAATGCGCCTCTAAAGGCTGAATACATTGCGGTTGCAAAGTAGAAAAGAAATCGAAGTGCATTTGATGGGGTTTGTGAAAAAAAATAGACAAAAATTATTCACATACCTCAAGGACTTCGTAGATTCCGCCCGTGGCATCCTTATCGTATGAATGCGCTGGTCTCTTCAAGCGATGCACACGATGTGAAACCTAAACGTCTTGCAATTACATCCTTCTCAAGTTTTCTGCTTCAGAGATAAGATTTTGATTTCTCTTGAGAGCATATCCACATGCGCAGAGACTAATTACGGGCTATTTCTTTAAACATTATTCCTCCTTAATGACACATTCAGATATTACGTTCGCAAGCTTTGGGACTCACTTTTGGATTTATACATGCTAACTGCTATAGTGAAGAAATTGCTGGCAATCGAAGACACCCTAAATAAGATACCAGGTTTCGACGGGTATTCGAAGAGGCGAGACACTGGTACGCCGGAGAGAGCAGACGCAAAGGACGAGAGAAGAGGAAGACGATCTAGAAGATGAGGGAGGTCACGGATCGCAACTGTGCAGAATGAAAGCACATCTGTCTTCATAAGTATATGCTCTTGTTTGCAGCGGATCCCGGGTAGAAGTGGATTTGGCGCAGCGCCACCTCGTTCTCCTCCAGTTGTTGAAGAAAGGGCAGCGAAAACAACTGATAAAAAACTTGCCAATCCCAGCCTCCATAACGCGCCCAATATCCGCAGAAAACAAGGGTGTATATCCAAAAGCAAAAATGCAGTGTAGTTGGAAATATTGGAAATCTGCGACAGCTCATCTCTGCTAGGAGCTAATCGATTGAGAGGCCATTTTTTACTGACGTCGAAAAACGACCACCAATTTTCAAGTGGTTTACGTAAAATGCCCTTTCGCCCGGAGCATGATGAAAAACTAAACGCTATTGAGTCGTGTTCTCCCTTCAATTTCGGGACCGTCGGTTTCATAATCCGCCCGTTCTATGGCAATGACGTTTTTGGATGGATCAATAACGTGTTTGCCATGGTACCATGGTACTAATAAACTTACCTCCACGCCGTTTCCAAAATCTTCGATAATTTTCTTAGCCGTACGCAGGAATTCCTCATCTTCGGACGGTTCATCATCTTCTTGTTCCATTTCTGAAAAACTAACAGTTTTTAGACACTTTCAACTAGGTGAATTGACCGAGTAGTTAAAGAAGAAAGAGCAGTCTATGACATCTCCAAGATTTGCTTCCTCTTTCTGGAGGTCTTTCTCCTGGTTTTTCTGCAGTATTTCTCCCAAGCTGTTTTTATGAAATGCCACTCCTATTTACTGTTTACATAGGAAGTTGCCAGTAAAGTAATGGAGGTATAACTGCAGTCCATAAGAATAAAAACAGAAAGTTCCCGCATGACCTTCAAAATCACGGTCAAGAAACCAGAAAAAACCAACTTTGACTACTTTCCTCCCAAATAAACATACTTTCTAAGATTCCAGATCTACCTCAGGAGTATGACTCACCTGGCACGGCTGAGTCGTATTTGGCCCGAAGAACTCGTCAAATCGATCGATTCGAATGAATAACGTCAAGTCTCAGTTCGCGCGCCAGCACTGATGACTGCAGCACCTCCGAGACCAGCACCAAAACCTGGACGGGTCAGGGTTTATCGAGCTCTCTACGATTATGAAGCTAGAACGGTAAGTATTATCATAGAGCAGAAGGATTAAAGGCACGAAGTAAATTCTGGGAAATAAAAGATAAACTAATTGAAAATGACAAAAAAAATGTCAGGGGTTTTGGCAAATAGATTTGTGTTGTATTTCTCAACCAGAAGTATTTAACACTTTTCGTCGACTACTGAAAAATCCAAAAGCCCGTATTTGCGTAATACGCCGCTGGGTTCCTCCCTCATTCACTTGTTTTTTGTTTTCACAATGTTTTTTCAATGGAGTGTTTCTTAAATGGGCTTAAGGGCAATGTGTGATTGAAAAGTCGTGCATAGGTGGTCCAGAACTCGTGAAATTCAAATTCAGGACCAAGAGATGAGTTTTGTGGAAGGAGATCTGCTGTATGTGAGCGATAGTGGACCAAATGACGATTGGCTGCCGGCATCATGTGGCGGCAAAAAGGGTCTCGTTCCGGCTAATTACGGTCGGTTTTTACGCTTTTAGCTCTTTTGGATAATTTATGTGGTTTCTGAAGGGACAAATGTTCTCACTTTACCCTGATACTGTTGCAAAACTAGTTTAATTGTTACACACATTTGTGAATTCCAACTTGTGCATTATTATTCGGGGGGGGGGGTCTGCAGGCGTAGACCTACTCCAAAACACCAGCAGTAGTTCGTCGAGTTACGGCAATACCACTTTTGCATAGGATTTTGCCGTGAAATGCTGTTTTTAGTATCGTGCTGTGGTTTCCATGTAAGCTAGGAGTGAGAGGATTTATGGCTAAGCCTAGGAGAGGAGATCTAGGCTGCGTGTATGGGTAAAGCATACCCTGGCTGCTTATGATGAAATAGAATAACAATAGTGGGTTGAGGCTCCGAAATACTGGAGAAGCGCCCAGACGTCTTTCACAGCATGTTCGAAGAAATTTACAACCGCATGCCGCGTCTCATTCGCAGGCGGCTTACATTACATTCTTTACAGGCACATTCCGCGATTTCATATACACCCCAGACCCCTCAGATGCTAGCGTGGCTGCTACTTCGTTTGAAGGCGGCGGTTTTGGGTTTTGAGATGGTCTCTATGACGAAAGGTCCGTGAAAAAAGGTTTGAACCCTTAAACTCCAAGGATTTAGAGAAAACCTCGAAGCATCCGGTGAACTCTAGATTGTTGATCATAAAACATGCTTTCTCTACTGCTATGAGTGCGCTTGGAGGCAGACCAGGTAAGTAGTCTGTGGCAATGACTAATGCCCCCCCCCCTCTGTATCCCCAACCACCACCCGTATTGTGCGCTACCTTTTGCCGCAAACAACCTGCATGTTGCCGACCGCCATCCATGAATCTCATATTACCGGTTGCCTCTACAAACTGAGGCTAAATGTGCCTTTGAATGACAGAACAGTCACACATTAGAAGCTCTTTTAAAAATTACCAACCCATTATTCTCGAGATCTAGGCACGGCATCATTCTCGAGATCTTAGGCACGGCATCATTCAGTGGGCTGGGGTTGAAACAGTACTGCACTTATGGTATATCCTTGGTCCATGAATTTCCGTATAATCCCGCACAATACCGTACTCGAGCTCCTATTTCTGTTCTTTTCTCAGGCCTTGAATTCCTACCTGGTCACAAATTGCAAGATTGCTCATATTCATTGTAACGAAATGTTTGAAGACTTTGCCGAATCCGTTACACGAAGCAGCTCGACGGGGTAATGTTATCTTCCTCAAGGATTGTATAGCTAACCAGGTGAACCCGGATTCGAATTGCTTTCGTCGTAGTTGACTTTCATGCCTTGGCAATATCTGAATATATTATGCATACAGGTATCGGTAAATAGCCTCGACAAATCAGGTTCTACAGCTTGTACTGGGCATGTCATGGTGGTCATCTTGGTGTGGTGAAATGCCTCCTCGAGAATCCAGGGGTCACTGTTTCATCTCAAGTAAGGTATTCTTTCCTCCCATTGACAAACTGCTCTCAGCTTGATCTTATGACTAAAAGAGCGCTTGCTCTCTCTCTCTCTCTCTCTCTCTCCCCCCCCCCCCCCCCCCCCCCCCCCCCCCCCCCCCCCCCCCCCCCCCCCCCCCCCCCCCCCCCCCCCCCCCCCCCCCCCCCCCCCACACACACACATCCACACAAAAACTATTTACCCTTTCTGCCCCGCCTCCGAAATTTAGCCCAGACTTCAACCGAATTTTTTTCTGAGCGGGTGCATTCGGCCGAAACTCTGTGCTCAAATATTGTGCCCCCCTGAATAAGAATATCACATCCGTTTAGTGATATTCATGTTCATGAGGTCGAACTATCCTTGGTCTCAAAACTAACCAAATCTCTCTCCGGGAAAAAATTCGATTAGCCAGAATTTCGACAGTCGGGTAGTAACGCATCATTAGCATTAAAAACTCTAAGCTTATATAATATTTATTCTGTGCTACTATTTATTATTATATATGGGATCGCTGGATGGCGCCGGCGCTCCTTATATTATAAGGCAAACGGCCTTCCGCCTGCGCACTCCTTCTTTCTGTCAGCTGAACGACCGATTCCAGCCGATCATTCTTACTCATCGTGTCACAAGTACTGAAGAAGCGGAATACTCGGCTAATCGAAATGGGATATTCAAAGGCAGTCGCGGCCTTCTCAAGCCATTCACGGGCGTCCTTCCTTATTCAAGCAGTGTGTTCTGCAGTCACTTATGCTGTCCCCTTCTAGCGGCTTCACAACAAGTAACGGATGGACTGCGGCCTTAATAAGCGGCAGTTCTGACTTCTGTCTAGTTATCCTTCCCACCATAATCTGAAGGCTATTTATTGTCACAAGATCAGTTTTTATACCTTGTTTTCGGATTTTTCACTGGTACTGGCATGGGTAGATGGTATCAGCATTTGATGACGCAAAGAAATGATTAGTGTAAATGGCGGCAGCATATCGTTATGTTGGCATGAAACAAGCAGGTTCAGAGAACTCCTAGGGCTGTCGGGGTGCCAATGATTTTTTAGCTTTTTTCTTACCTGAAGAGTCACTTAGCGACAATAGTTTTGTAACTGCATATAGCTGTTAACAATATTAATCGCGGTGTTTGTCAACTCACTTGAGGAAAGAGCATAAGCCGCCCGCCCCCCAGGTACAGCCATGTCACAGAAGGAGCTCGACTGGTTATTGGTTTCCATTCGATATGGTGTCACTCTGTGAACTTCGAACTTCTCCAATGTACCCGCTCAACCTTGGGGTCCTCTAACCGTTCACAGTAGTTCCTCTGCACAAAACCCGTAGTCTGAATCACTAATAATCAGCAGCCTAGGTCTCTACCGAAGTCGAACTCTCTCATCTTACTCGCTGACCTCCTGCAGTTGACTATTTTTACCGCTCTTTAGAGAAAGCTTTGACTTTCGCCACGCCCTTCTTGGCGCATGCCCCGCCCTCAGCATGTATGCATCTCTCACGTCGCCCGCTGACCCCTTGCTGACCTTAGTCCTCATGTCCTGGTTCCTGGACTGCTTTAGAGCTCAATAATGAATTTCGGAATAGCAGCACACCAGAGGCACACTCAATTCAGCTTATACACATCCCTTCTTCAACGACTTCTCCGATAACCAAACTGTCTCGGGGCAGAATTACGGATTTTTGAAGCACCTTCATTTCGTGCGTCTATCCAGTGTTGGCGCCCTACACCCCCCTCCCCTCCTTCTCGGCTTCTGGGCTGTCCTGCAAGCGAACCATGAATTTTCGTCTTCGTACAGCTCACTTCCGACAAATACTTCTCACACCGTGGGCGGGGCTCAGCATTACCTATGTGGGCTCTGTACATCGTGTCCCATGCCCCACCCATCCCATACCTGTTCCGACCTCTTCAAATAGCAAAACCGAATTCTGGAAAACAGACGGTCAGACAAACATAGTAGAGATATGGGTTACTATTATATGTAACTAATGATATGCACCTTATCAAATCACGGAGGGCTCAGTTGGAACTTTATATATGCAGGAGTGTTAAGCCGATTTCATCCAAGTACACCTTCCAATCCTTACTTTCAACAGTCTGGTTCTCTCAAATTAACTTTTCTCGAACTTGTGACCTTCTTAAAGTCATCTACCCGTGTTTTTCTTCGCGACTGCAAAACGGTCTCGAAGAATCAAAGAGCTCCCCTTCTCCCACATTATATAAGAAAGCGGTCTTACTTCGCGATTGGATCGCTAAGATGATGCGGAGCAGCGATCCGATC
>MU913547.1:7640-28900 GCA_036418165.1 Cooperia oncophora | reverse complement strand
AAAACACTGCCACAAGCGTGTGTGACAATAAGTGTCATTTGGTACCACTGAAATCTTTAGCAAAGCTGAACAGCGAACGCCTAATGACACTTATTGTCACACACGCTTGTGGCAGTGTTTTAACCAGACTACTGCTCAATTAAATAGCACTGGAGGGTGCTTGGTCTTGCCCTTGTGCTCCACTCCTCCATCATAATGCTCTCTTCAGCCATCCAACTCAAACTGCATGGGTTAGGGATGTGGAACATCGCAGAAAAATTGAGCGTGAGCTTACGGTACCCGCGCGGCGCATGCAATTACACAGGTGAAGGGTGGTATTTTTAGGTGACATTTCCGTGGAAGCACATGTTGCTTCTCGTTGTGAGTTATATCTGGTTCCTTTCTAAGTTATTATTTCTCTTCAAAAATACTGAGATACAAATTAAGGGTTTGCAACAATTCAGCAAAGTTGTAAGATAGTAGGGAACTATCCTTTCTGGTCAGGAAACGGTGAAAACCGTGGCTTAATTTCGCTCTAGCTCAGTGGGAACATTGTTTTACAGCGTGTGACAGTCATTCTCATGTCTATCGTTACCACTAACAACCGCTTTACTGTCAAAGGACTAATGACGTTCGCTAGCGGATATCACCCTCTGAAGTTTAGAAATGTCAGTCACGAAATGGAAGATGTTCTTCGACATTGCGTGTCCCAATTCATGGATAAGCTTCAAGGTAAGGTGTATATACGTTTTCAGTTCATTTACGACATAACTAGAAATAATGTGATTGCTGAATGAAGTTTGCTCAATTACGTGTATAAGTTGCTCGCGACCGCTCGCTACACTGGCTTATTGCGGTCATTGTTGTCATTTGTGTCCTCTTTCCATGCATAATCTTTATGGTGCACTTTCATTTGCGCTTATATAACCTTATTTCAGCTTTTGAATAGTGGAAGGATTCCTAATCTCATGAATGCCGTGACTTATTCTCAATTAGGATGCTAAACTTGTATTTAAATTAGCTCCTATCAGCGAGCTAGAACGAAGAAATGTGAGTTGTTTTTTATATCCCACCGGATTCATGTACTTAGAAGTACTCACACTTTTTTTTCAGGGAAGCGAAAACATCAATATTGAACACCACTTACCGTATTGGGAAATCTCGATATGTTTACAAAGAACCCCTTCAGACTGCCAGAAGCATTAATACGCTGACAATTGGGAAGAGTGTGTATGATAATTTACTGTTACCTTCGCCTAAACGAGCAGGTGGCTTGGGCGGCTTTACTGCCGAACTCTATTCGTTGAACGACTGAAGCGCAGGGCCCACCACGCAGCCCTTCACAATGGCGTTGGCATTAATCGTGCCATATCATTGTGTCTCATTGCCCTAGAACCACCTAACCACGATAAGGAGTGGCGGGGACAGGCAACTATGTGCTTCTCCTGTTGCTCCACCTCTCCTGGTGACAGTGAACAGGAGGTGCGCTACAATGAAGAAGGCGGAATTGTACTTTGTCCACGGCACGTCGTACGTTAGGGATGCTCCGCGAGAAGGGTCGCCCGGTTGTGGACTTTGCCCAAAATTTCCAGTCTTCATCGATGCGCGCCACCCCTTTCCTCTTCCTTCTCGAGTGCAGCTTTTTCAAAAAAAATTGAAAAAAGGTGCGGTCGGTTGGGAGAAATCGGGGAAAAGGGTAGATGATAGGCAAGGGGGTCGCTTTGGAGGAGGAAGTTTCAGTGGAGGGAGGAGGGCTTGGTATTCACAAAATTTCACCCTAAGGATAGGACGTGCCCTGTCTGTGTCCCTAGCCACTCCCCCGCTTATCCAGTCCTCGCGGATGTGCCTTTATGGAGAACAGAATCGCCCATTTCTTCAGGTTTATTCCACGATGATACGCTATGGCACCATAACACCTGCAATATTTCTCTCTTCAATCAAGAAGCATTTTCCTGAACACTTCCTGCGTTCTGTTGAAATTGTCGGAGAACGGATATGGGAACGGAAGCAGCTAGTCCATAAAGGAGCTCATCTATTTCAATGCTCACGTGAAGCTGGTTTGAGCTTCAAAGATTCGGACGAGATCATTTCTCGTCTTTCACACGTGGATTCTCGGCAGCTCCTTCATGAGAACTCTCAAGAGGCACTTCAATTAGGGGTAAGTGTTACTGGTAGCGCCGCTCTCTCAACACAGAGCCAAGTTTTTTTTCACTACCCATGTTCGAATTTCCTGCTTGGTCTGAGGCGTGTATTGAAATCGATGCAAAAAGCTACCGATCGGTAGTCTTCTTTGCCTTCGATATACTCTTATCAAAAATTACTTGGTTGATTTGAAACACATTAAGTGATTGTTGTGTGCATTGGAAGCAATGCACAGAAAGCGCTGCAAATGTCCCTGTAGAGATTTACCCCAATCATTTCTACATAACCCTCAATACAATAGACAAGTCTTCTTTCCAATCTTATTCTTAAAATTGAGGTTCTTATCAACAGCTAAAGCTCTACACTTTCAGGCTTCTAGTGCTCCATTCTTCGCTTCTTCGAGTGGCGAACCTACGGTCACTTTCAGTGATTTTCACGATTTCAAGAATTTTGTTATAGGTTCTTAATTGCTAGATTACAGAAGTAGGTGCTGACGTAGTTAAACGAGGCCACACGCAGTATCTGTGCGTTCCTTCGTCCTATCAAGGCTTAGGTTAGAGGGCAGACGACGAGGCTCCATGGGTGGGGAGGGCGCTGCGATAGATGAGCCTTCAACTATAACTGAAAGTTGGGATTTGTGGGGTTGCATGGCTACGGCAACGCCAATGCAACACGGCCAGAGAAACTGAAGTTTGAGTAGCCTCCGTGCGACTCGGTCGTCTCTGCTCCAACTCCCCACTTTGTTTAGAAGGGTGCTGCAGCCTGTGAGTGGCTCCAAATCTCGTCTTTTTAAAACGAGAATGTAACTCTTGTATTACTTGTGAATATTCCCAGACTGTTGTTGAATTTTTTTTTTTAAACGGTACATTACGGTTTATGTTATGCGAGGCTCCGATATAAATAGTTGATATTATCACATCTTTTCTTGTTCTATAGATGTACGCTACTTTCACCAGTTACAGCTCTCTGGCTTCGAATTAGGCTGTGTGTGATTAGTCAACCACATTCAGTCAGTTTAATCTGACGTTTAACAGATAACATAATTAATCATGGCAGTTTCGTAGCAAAAGCAGACATCTCTCACTCTTCCCACTCAATAGCACAAGGGTTTTTTGCTGAATAACATTGAGATAAAGTCCTGTCATATTTCAGAAAGGGTAACCGAATATAAAATCATAACCGAAACTTTCGCGAGGGCAATTAAGAACCCAGACCCCATCTGCGCACTAAGTACATCCCCCTCACTGGTAACCCCTAATAGACGGCTGAAATCAAATATATGAACTCAGTCCAACGATTTCACTGCACCTCATGTATTTTTGGGTTGACTGCCTCTACAACCTGAATGGCAAGTGTGTTGTGCCTCTAATTCGAATTTCGTACAGCGGTCCCGCCAACGATAGCTTCAGAGTAGGCGGTGCTGCACCGCCTGTTCTTGTTTCTCTTAAGTTCAGTGTTTTAAGTTTTATGGTGTTTACATTTGAAGATTCGTACAATAGAAGTAGGAGGTAGTTAGTAGAAGAGCACACGTCTATGAATTTCTGGTTTATTACCCGTACGAAACAGAAATAAAGACCTATTTCTCGTAAGTTCGTTGATGGGTTCCGGTTTTTTTTACTGCTGGACTTCTTGGTGACGAACAGCAAGATGATTTCACATTTTATTCGACCTTTACTTCACGTGTGTGTGTGAAAAGCCATACGTTGTCATGGCTCAGATTTACCCAAAGTCTCGTCTTCATGTTCAGTTTTTCGCTTGCAATCATAAAGTGCGTCTAATTTTCGCTTGCAATGATTACCCAGGAAATATTGTGTTTATTGCAAACCATGTCGATGTATTACCATTTCTTGTCCAATGCTATCTGAATGATGTATTAGTTTCTTTTTACTTGTGAATGAATTCGATTCGCTGCGTGAAATAGGGCTTTGAATGAAATTACTGTTGTAAGAAATCACTGGCTGAGTTCCTTTTACAGCAGAATGGCTTGGTTCCGTCCTCCTCCGCCAGGCACACAACTCAGACCGTGGGTTCCAGACCTCATCTTCATCCCGATTTCACGAGCCATCGAACGGTTTGGAGTGTTTTTCTACAATAGGTGAGTTACCTTATGTTGTATTAGAAGCTTCAGTTATTTATTTTTTTACCAGTAGTGTCCCGTCCCCGTCCCACTCTTTCCATTACTTGTTAACCGACTTCTTACAGTTGCTGCCATCCGCGCTATTGATTTGGCTACCCCATTTCTAAAGCACATAAAACATTTTGTGGAGGGACTGACATGCATGCGAGTATGTACATAAAATAAAAACCGACACAAAAAGTTAGTGGTTCATAGAAGAGAAGGATTTTGATATGCCTCAAACAAGTGCAGTTAGATTCATTGTATGAGGGCGCATTGACACTTCGCAATCCCATCGCTTCAATCGCGCGATTTCATCGCTAAGCAAGAACGCGCTCTGACGTGGTCATTTCGATGCCGCTGGGATTTTTACGCAGTTCCATTGGAATTTGCAGGTCACAGCTATGTAAAGAATGTTAATTAACATGAACTAACTGAAGGTACTAGAAAAAAAATGCAAAAATGCCGAACTGTACCTGTTGGTACACTGGTTTCCTTGAGTGTATAGGGCCGACAAGTCAGGCCGCTTCTTGTCATCCTTTCTAAATCACAACTGTCAATATTGTCTTTACTGTTGCACTTGTGATTCAGTTTTGCGCTATTCACACTTAATTAAGTCTTCGGGCAAGTTAGCCCCGAAGACTGACACGTTATAAGCTCCCTAAAGTTCCCGAAAAACCAAGAAATGTTGCGATATTCATTTGCGAAATACTTGCTGAAGTTGGTACACGCATCCCGGAGATCCCTCTCCACTTTGCTCGGGCAGAGGCCCTTATTTCCTCGCTCGCAACTGTTCCTTTATGCTTTGATTCCAACAGTAAACACCGTCCAACATGAAAAAATTGGATGAGTGTGGCAATGAAGTCCATACGAACTCGTAGCTATACAAGAACTTATAGGTCTCCACAAAATGACCCGACATGTGGGCAGCAGCTAAACTTCCTCCTTTTCCAGAAGAACCGCACCGAGCTTTGACTACCCACCAGTCTCCTCCTATTTGTGATAACTAAAAAAATTTCAGTCCTCAAAAACACCAGAAATCCGATCTGTTACGACAAAAGAATGGAACAAGAAACCATCCAGCTCTTACTGGCATCGACGATATTTACGGAAAATGTATTTCCCTCATCTTCCGAATCTCTCAACTACTGCATTATTTTCCCTTTTCATTTTATTTCCGGAAAACATTTAGAGAGTTCAAAGCAACATTATAGAATAACTGCTCATCACTGGATTCAGCAGTCGTTTCCCTCTCTAGATTCCCTTTACTCTTTATTTTATTAGCTATTTTTACTAAGTCGCCGAGTGTGTAGTGACAAGTCGCTTCGCTACCACTCGCGCGACGCCGTGTTCAAGTCCCGTCGACTCCCGCCCAGGCCTACCGCAAGCTTTCTAAACCTCCGGGCGTAAATTTTTAACCGGCTCCTCTTGGAGCCATAGTACACTACTTGTACATCGTCTGCCACCGCAGTTATTTCTGTAGCCTTCATCGCCAATTTCAATACAGCCACTACGTATTCGAGTCGAAGTAGCTAATGCTTGCTCGCATCCTAGAAATGTGGATTGACACGCAGATAGAATTTATCTTTTTTTTTATCGGTTACAAAAGCTTTTGAAAAAAACAAGTACAATCCCTAAATGTCTTGCTAGTGTGGAATCACGCCTGTCATGTTGCAGCATAGCACGTGTAATGTAGTTATCTGCGGACGGTTGTCCGCGTTCAGGCTGGATGATTTGCGAAAACCCTGTTCTCTTTAGTGCCCTAGTCTTGTTAAAGCGCAAAATTATATGACTGTATCATATCGTTCGTATTATTCGCTTCCTAACACCTAGTGTCACATGCGCGCTCCAGCAAGAAGGCAGAGAACGTTTTGACGGCGTGAGCCACTTACACTGCCTGAAACACCCAACCAATTCCCGCACGAACACTATGAGTGTACTTCAAATCCTACTTTTCTATTTATTTCTTCCTCCCATATTTTGATCCGGTGGCTTGGCGCGTAACTCATGTTTTGCTTCCTGTTACATCGTTTTCCGAGAGGAAGACAAAATGGAAGGCAAAGGTTTTGACGAAAAGGCGTTTCTGTTGGCATCAACAAATGATTGGGAAGTCTCACTTGTAGAAACTACATGTGTTCAATGTGGAGTGAAACCTAAGCTTAATCAGGTGAAAGGATAGCCACTCTCCTCCCTCATTAATGGAATTTCTGGTTTTGTGAAACTCTGAAGGATCTTGCGGGTATTCTGTCCCAGTCATTTTCAACCAGGTTTGCTCGAATCGACTTCGTAGCGAAACTCTGCGAACCGCATCTGTTACTGCATAGCTTCTCGAAGACCTATACAATCCTGTATAGCAATCAATTATAAGTTTTCTTTTTTACGTCTCGAACGGTTGCTAACAGGCCTCTTCAGGATGGAACGTTATGTGAATAAGTAACAAGAAAAAAAGGGAGACTGGCGAAAGCCACAAATGCCCCCTCGCCATCTCGTTCCATAGGCACAGAAGTCCCTTATTTACCTCAAACCCCTGTTAATCTGTCTTTCTGAGTTTTTTATCATATTTGATATCACTGACCGTATTTTCTTCTTTTGATAATGTTCCCCTCGTTACAGTTATATAAGTTAACTACTGTAAATCCATGGTTTACTATAAACGAACTCTGGTTGTCTGTGCGCTCTCCTATCTTTGTTTGTAAATTATCCTCCTCGAATGGTGATGCCGGTGAACAAGCTTTGTAACACATGATCTATTTAGTCCAGTTCTAACAAAGCACGGCTTTCGACCCTTCATTTCTTATGCTTGGGAGGGGCATTTTCATTCCAATATTTCCTTGTAAAATTACGTTAACTTAACATGTTTATTTGCAATACAAACGCCACTCAATGTGCAAAATCGTACAAGTGAAATACTTTGCCTACAAAAGTTCACTTGTCACAAGCTGGCAGGCCAGCTTATCGCGTACATTGGTCCTCTCGTCCCTCGCCACAGTCCGGCGTCCGAACTGCGTCCCCTGATCTTCCAACTATTAGACATCTTCCACTTACCCATTCATAACTCTTAACTTATTGCAAAGCAAAACTTTTCCTTGAATCTTAATCGGCGTGATAATCCCGTTGTATCTCAGGATTCTGCACATTTTAGTGGACACCAAGCTCTTCGACGTAAAGCTTGCCGATCTCCCAGCATGGTTTGCTCGGCGTGAAAAGACACCAGGTGCTATGTACAACGAGTTTATGCGGAACATATGGAGGGTCCATCACAAATACTACTCTGGTCCTGTATACGCAAATACCGTAAGTTTCATTGGCTCTCTTCTGAACTTGAATTTGTAACAGGTTCCGGGATGATGTTCTTCAGGTGAAAACGATCTTCCGCTTCATTTTCGCGTACTCGTTCCTGAATTGGCTGGTGAAATGTCATCGCTACTGGGCAGTGCAGAAGACCATGTACCACTGGTAGAGTGTGCAGAATGGAAAGGATTTAGTGAAATTTAGCGAAATTAATGTGTTGAATAAAATTATTCTGCTCTTTTTGTGCATTTCATTGCAGTATTGTGAACGCTGTTAAAGACCCGACTCTGTACCTCCCTGTAAGAATTCCGGTATCTATCTTTATCAACTATCTAGCAGAACTAGCAGGCTATGGCTCGTCGTGGCGCCTTAATTGTTTTCGAGGGACTGGACAGAAGTGGAAAATCGACACAAGCTAAGCGATTAGCCGAGAAAATCAACTCATCTGGGGGTCAAGCTGTGCTGTTTCCGTTCCCTGGTAGGTTCTCCGAGCAATGGGTTACGGTGATGGGTTCATTGATGAAAAGAAAGCGTAATGTTAAGCTACATTGCAGACAGAGAGGAGCCATTTGGTCAGGTTATTGATCGATACCTTAGAAAAGAAATCGATCTTTGTGAACGAGCTCTCCACTTGGCTTTTTCGGCTAATCGTTGGGAAAAAGTAATTTGGTTTGAGCTGTTTTCTTGACGCAAAACTGAGTTTATCTTCCAAAAAAATGAGTTTTAAGGCAGCTTTGATAGAAGAGAAGATTGCTGCTGGTGTTGATGTAATTTGCGATCGATATTGCTTCAGTGGTGTTGCATACTCGATTGCTAAAGGTTTGTAGTAATGTTTCTCAAAGAGTATTGTCTTATTTGAATTCATTAAGAGCGTCTTCGGACTTCGCCATCCAATTGTTCCGATCACGCCAGCGATTGGATCGTGAAGTCTGAATGCGCTCTTACAGAAGAATTATGATTATCGGACACTGAAAAATTTTATTTCAGTAAGTCTTGTTCAGTTTCCTGGGTACAGCATGTGATTACAGTCATGATCCCTGAAAACTATAGGACGCGAGTGGCTTGTAGCGCAGCCTGGACAGATTTTCCACCAATTGTAGCGAGCTAAGAATGGAAATTTTTTAAACAACGGCTGCCATTGCTGCGCTCCAACCCACGCCGTTATCACGACGCCCTAATCGCCTGAGGGAGACCTGGTACATAATCAACAAGCATTTAATAGCTGAGTCTTTGCGCTCATTATGAGGACAAATTTACTCTATTTTATGCTGTAAAGGCGCCTTTGTTAGCAAGGGCCCAGAGACGTGCACGGCAGCACGCTCGGAAAGTTTCCTGAACAACAGTAACTGTTATTAGGCCTTTTTTTGAATACTTTTTTCTTCTGATTAGTTTTCAAAAACTTCTCTCTCTATATAGATCATTCTTATAGTAAAGAGCGTGAAATATAGGCAAAAGTCACACTTCGCGCGCTTTAGGCGTGGATACGTCTGAGTACGCCCTCGGAAATAGGGCATCTTATGCGTTTCACTAGAGTCTATGTCTAGGACAAGTGAAAGTTCGATGTTCATTAAGGTGCCTATTTACTAAGTTCACGATTACGTGTATACGTGTTGTACTCCTATAACCCGAAGGGTGGGAGGGCGTAGGTTGAGGCGCTTCATTTACCGGCACGGCGGTGTTTTGAGTTCGCGTATTGGAAACAATGCGGTTTTTCTGATTCTGTCCACGCAAGTATAAGATAAGGGAACCCATCATAAAGAATATTCGTACGGAGTCCAGCGGTCCGCGCTCTCACATCTTGCAGATTTTAGAGTGAGATTTTTTCGTGTGATTCCAACATTCATTGCTGACGATGCACTTGCATGCCTCTCATCCCAGTCTCATCTCTTTCAATTCTTTTGCCTACTCAACCACTCCATTATCTTATCTGTCATTTATTAACAAGAATGCTGAGTTTGTGGAGCAGAAAGTTCGTGCCCCAGGGGGAGTCGAATCCGCACCTCACGATTGTCCGAGTCGTGCTGGGCGCATAGTCCGTTACGCCATCAGGGCAGCTTTTACCCTCTCAGCTTAACGGCTTATGCCGTGACCTTACAGCATCACACGTTTAACTTGGTGAGCCGCTAAGCTGAGAGGGTCAAAGCGCCCTGGTGGCGTAACGGGTAGCCGCCACTCGCCCGAAAAACTAGAGGTGCCGGGTTCGCCTCCCCGCTGAGGGGCACGAATTTTTGCCCACGCTGCAGCATTTTGTGATAACATTCGGAACGCGTATTGCGGCATTAAACAGCAGTTATTATAACAAAACATCTGTCACTGTTGTTTTTCTATCATCTTGAAATCTTTGCGACAAATTCGTTTATGAGTAGCTTTTTTACGGTGGCACTCCGATGGTGCACTGGATGTTTGCCTTCGAATCGTTCATTTGCAACAGTGAAGGCAGTGATCCAGGCGTGCCATTTCCTTCAGTGTTGATTAATAGCTTCATCCTGGTGGTTTTTTGGCGTCCACAGGCTACTGGTCCGGAAGCTAAGAGTAGACTTCAGACAGCAGCGTATAATTTTGTTGTCACTTACCTCTGGTGCTTAAAGGAGGGCAATATGCGTAGCATTCGTTCCCTCATGCGTTGGGCAAGATTACCGCTTCTCGTAATCACTGACATTGCCAAGTTGCGCGGCGATTTTGAACGGACCATTTTGAATGACTCTGCGACTTTTTGTGCACAGGACCGGCCACTTTGTGCACCACAACAAATGACACGAGCACCGACGTCTTGGATTGAGTCTATACGAGGGAGCATCATTTCATTGGGGATGAGTTGGAGTTGTTTCGGTTCGTGAGTAAGCGCCCAGGCGCGGCACACCATCGCGATTGGTGAAATGGAATTGTCGCCACGACCCATCTCTCCACGTTTCTTCTTCCAGTACGACGCCCATTTCACAGCCTATCGAAGTGTTCTTTCAACTCTACACCGATTTTCGCCAGTTCATCCCCATAATTGGAAAGGGGTGGACGGTAAGAGCGCGCGTGAAACGAGAAGAACGAACGACCGGGAAAATTCCCCTCGGGTTCGGAAACACCTTTCTCAAGGCCAGGTACGAGTTCCTGTCCACTGACCTAGTAGGAATCTTGATAAGATTTTTCTAACAAGGCAGCGCCCGCAGCGACACTGGTTGTCTCCATTGCTCCTTCAACCATTCCTCTAACCAAGATTCTGGTCCTTCTTACACGACTTACCATCGTAGCGTGGCCCCTACAACCAAGTTTTTGATCCTGATAATCTCTCCTGAAGGAAGGTGGCACATCCTAAGGCACATTCTTATGTCTCCGTCAGGAGGTCTAAGCTTCACATCTCCCGGAATAGCATTTTTTTCTGCCGAGGAAGACGTGAAAATCAAGGCTTCCACAGCCTCATTTTTTCAAGTCTGCACGATTCCGAATGGTTCTCGAACTCATGGCAAACTTACAGGAGTTTTTCTGTATCTATCGACAGCTCCTTACTACATAAAGAACCAATAAGAAACGTATTTGGTCAAGAACGCGGGTAAAAAGTGCAGCTTCCCATTCTCCGGCCCACGGATCAAGTCGTGCGTAGGCTTACTCCCATAGTATAGTTGTTAACATAACGTAACACAGCACAGCATAGTTGCTACCGTATTCATCCAGAATGGTACTGTCATGATGGACATCACATGCATTGATATAATATCTCTGTGCAGTCGCCTGCCAGCTTCCACAATCGGTGGAGAACAGGCTGACGCTGCGCTGAGCCCAGCCCTTCCCCCTCGTGAAACTTCCCAGCATCCGAAGCGAACAAGCCTGTAAGTACCAGCTAAGAAAGACAACTCATTGTCTGGAAAAAAGAGTGTCTAATTCGAGCGCCTGGCGCCACCCACCATGGTCAGTCAAGGTGTTTGCCTTATCAGCCTCGCTTCAGAAGCGCTGTAAAGGTTCACTGATGGCTTAAGTTGGTGTATTTCCTAGCAGCCAGATAGCGGATCGACCCCTGCGGCTATCTGAGGTTTGCCAGTTTTCACCAGACTTATTTAGGAGGATTAAACACCGACTTTTCATCGAATGAGAGACGTGATCAGTGTATAGACTAGACAGTTTTCATAATATCATCCTTGGTAGTAGAATGCATGGCGCAGGGGCAACGCTGTTGCTCCTGCGCTATGCATTCTTCTACTGAAGGTGATATTACGAAAGCCAAGTTTGAAAAGCCCACCTTGTAAAATCTAGGATCAAAGTGGCTAAGAATAATTCCGCAGCTTCACAGGACTGTCTGACAAGAGTTAGACCCCTAGTTCGCCGACATAAACCAACAAAGTAATCCAAATGCCCCTACCAAGCAGAACAGCACCCATGGCGCATCCTAAAGAAGATTGATCAACGCCGTTTTTCGTTTGTTTGGAGACATCAGACTGCTGCAGATTGCAGGTGATTTTATCGCGTTAGTTTCAGGTGTTTTTCAGGTCTCACCCATTCTAAATGTACAGTTACTGTTCGGTTGATAATTCGAGACAAGCAGGTGTGTTATCAGGAGGCGTTTGTGGGATAGCGCAGGCTGTACTCCCCTTTGGCGCTCTATATAATCAAGATGTGCGGTGGTGGACGCATTGAAGGCGTTTTCATAATCGATGTGCGGTGATGTGCTTGGTAGGATGAGGTGGGTGTACGACAGGAGAGTGGAGGGGACGATTAGTCGCTCGGCTTGATGGAGAGAAGATTGCGGAAGGAAGGAAGCGATTGGGCGAGCGCGCTCTCATTGTCAAACTCTCGTGCTTGCCACATGGATGCCATTGTCCACAACGGCTAGTACATACATGGTGACAGACCAGGAGATTTCTGCGTGTGGAGAACATCTTGTGGGATGATACTTGAGGTTTTCCGGCCTTTTTCACCCCTTGGACCTTCTTATATCAGTTAAAGAGCATTTAGTTGATGATTTATGAGGGGCAGATGCCGTCTATGAGCTCATAAGGTGAATTTATGAGCTAGTGCGCGAGCGGTGTTGCTTTGAGCTGTGGTCAAGGCATAATAGCGGATGCAATGGTTCCACTGGTTGCACCCAACAAGAGGGCTATCAAGGTGGCCGAAAGCGGCCGTCTAAGCCAATGCACAATGTATAGTGCACATCAAAATGGCCGCCGATTCGGCTGGTAATTGAGTGTAAACAGACCTGTTGCGTAAGGAAATTGGCGTCCGGCTGGCTGGTGGCAAGAGGTGCTGAAGCGTGGTACATCAATTGGATCTCGACGAGGCGAGAGCCCCCTCACATTGCCCGGCATACGGTAGTTAAAAGGCGAATATGGCGTCGTTGCTGCCACCAATAACTTTTACATCCGGTATGTGTTGGAATCCATGCATCGCCTCTTTCTAAGCGATTAACTTGAAAGTGTGAAGAAGGTGATTGCATTGACCTTTCAGTTCTGAGCGCTCAGGCAGGCTATTTGTGCGCGCTCGATGTGGACCACTGAAGAATGACCAGTATGAGTAAGGCTACTACTAGTACTAGAACAGCTTTAGTTTGACGACTTGGTTTTGGAATGCTTGCCTTACTTTCAGAGCGGTGGTGGGCAGGGTACGCCGTGCTTTGGAAACCTCAAAAGAATCGTATTTTGCAAAATTTTCACCATCATCAGGGCGTGCTTTGGTCGGGCTCGGTTGAGTGGGGTCTGCATTGATGGAAATGGGTGTTGGATATTCCGTGGAGGGACAGCGGTTTCTGTTCCTTCTCCTCCTCACACACTGGAGCTGGAGATGGTGCAGTAGGAAAATGTGGTAGTATTTAGAAAAACCAGAATTCAGAGGGGTGTTTTCATGAAACTAGGTCTATAGACAAGCCTTCAAGTTGGTATATTTACCTCTAAGCTTGCCATAAGGTGCAGTTGCAAACGGTCCTTGGCATTCTGAAGGGATCTATCTAAGGAGAACAGTAGTTACTAGCGCTATTCTTGAATCTCCGGAATTTTTGTGCGAATTCAATGGTGAACAGAAAATGAAAGAACCCTGTGAGACTTTTTTCCAATTTCGATCAGAGCACATCATGATGGAATGAAATAAATACTACGCTTTTACTACGTATCTTCCGCTTTTCCAGCGAATAGGGTGGCTATGTTATTGGAAAACGTTGGTCGTTTAGAATGGTGAATTTCAGAAGGAGATAGGAAGCGGGGCGGAGGAGGCAATAGAATATAAAATTAATTACAATAATATGTTAAAATATGTCATGGGGGTACAAGGAAATCGTTTAGTTTCCGTTTCGCACGTGCCCTTACTTTAGAGGGAAACTAAACAAAGGAGTACCTCCCTCCGTGCTCATCAGTAAGGAAAAGGGAGGAGAACGGCAAGCCGTATGATTAGTACTCCTCGAAGTGAACGTGAACATTGGCGGGGCAACTTTATTTTTATGAAATGAGGAGGGGGCTTATATTTGGGTGGTTGAGGGGGGGCTGCATGAGCGTTTGTGTGAACATTTCGAAAAAAAAAACAGTGAATAGTGTTCGTAGATGGGGAAACTGTGAGTGTTGGACTGTACTTACCGACAGGTCGTGTTAGGAGAGGGGCAGGGAAGCCTCAAGAAAATCCAACTTTTCCTCCAGAGCTGCTGAGAGACCACGGTGCGCCTTGCATTTGCAGTAGGGGGGGGGCGCAATCTGCGGTTATGGAGAGGGGCAGGGTTACGTGGTGTGGTTGAGTGGGGAATGCATTGATGGAGATTTCGGAGAGGTGTAGAGGTTTCGTTCTCTCTCTCCTCACACATTATAGTTGGCGACGTGGAGTGGGGAAGTAAAACGTATCCACAGAATGTTAGAATTCGGAGGCCAAATGACTATGTTTACTCATAAGCTATCCAGGGTGCTACAGTCGCATGCAATCCTTGGCATTTTCAATCAGGGCACAGCAATTTGATGAGGGAAATACTAAAGTCGTATTAAGAGAAACTAAATACTGTGCGATCCTCCTCTCTGTAACCCGTCCCCAATCCCTAAACCTAGCTCTCTACCTTTACTACAAGTTCCCTTTCTTAACGAGTACTATACGACCCTCTTCCCATTCCTGTGGGGTTTCTCCAGCGATGATGTGCTTTAGTTTTAATGTGAAACATGACAGCTTCTAAATCGTTCTCGAATAGGATCGACTGTGGGGCGAATAACGAGTCATAAAGAGAGAAATCCACTCTGTCTTTCTACAGTATTGAGTTTTTCAAAGCTTTCCATAGGTTTTTGAGTTTCTTGATTACCAACTTTTGTGGGCACAAGTTCATTTGGACGTCATGAGGTTATTTCGGGACAGCACAATTCTAAATTCTGTTAGTCCTGTCCAACTATACAGCTATTTCTTAAATAGTTTCAAATTAGTTATTATACATTCCTGTTGATTTTTTTCGCATACTGACTCATAGCCCCTTGATACGAGCAAAATTTACCTAATCCAATAAGTTAATGACAACAGTATTTCAGGTTTGGAGCCAAATTGGGTTCGTCAAGCAGACATAGGTCTTCCTCGTCCAGACGTTGTACTGTTTTTCGAGGTCTCACCAGAAGTTGTAAAGCAGAGAGGCGGATACGGTGATGAGCGTCTTGAGAGCGATCAACTTCAACAGAAGGTTCATCATGCAATGAAGGAGCTAAGAAAAAGCTACTGGCAGGTAGGGCTTATTCGTGCAGAATCCCAATCCCTGTGAGGAGCAAGACTTGGAGAGTTTGCAGGATTTCATAAACGTCCATGTTCGACTTAGTCGTGGGCATTGAAGGGAAGCATTTGTTCAGTTCCCGTCTAACGGCACGCACCAACTGGAAGCTAAACTATTTCTTCACCCCCACCCCTCCTCCCCTCTCTCTTTCCTCCTTGATGCTCATTGGGTGAAGATTTCACATCTTTAATAAATAAGCCTTTGGAGGTACTGTCGGTGTTGTTCGGCTTGGGGGGCATCTTGCAATTTCGCTAGCTCTTTTTCTTAGCATATTATCTGACAGGTCTCACTTTGGCTCACACATGTAAACTCCTGTGAAGCTGCGGAGTTGCTGGAGTGACCCTTTTCGGTCATAAGGCTCTTTACAGGATGGCCTGTACTAGCTTAGCTGAGCGCTGTTTGATGCCCCTCCAAGCCGAACAGCGCCTTACCCCCCTAACATCAACTAATCCTCATTTCTATAATTTTTGGCATTGTGATTACATCAAAAAACTTCTGATTCAAGACTATAAATGCCGACGGCGATATGGAGACGGTGGAAGCGGTCGTTCAAGAAATCTACTCGAAGATATCTCGAGAAGAACCCTTAGGAAAGATTGATTCTATCTGATTGCTCTTAGAAAACTTTTAGCTCTTTCCTTCACTTGACTACCTCACTTCTTGCCTTTTTATTTGTATATGAGCTTAATTATTACTATTTATTGCGTCTGTATTAGTCGTACTCCTTAGAGGGTAGCCCCTGAGCTAAGCACTGATTGAAGGATGTACGTAAAGGGGCCGAGAAAGCGCCGACGACCCGTAGAAGGTGCACGCTTCCGTTCCGTTCGTCCATGGGTGCATTGTCTCACCGGAACCAATTAACGACAACAGGTGCCCCTCCCTTGATGCCCTCCTAAATCGCGCCTCAATCACACTAAAGAGAGCAGGTAGGATTCGAATTGTGATGATGAATCTTGCCATATGTTGTAGCGCTTTTCCTTACAAGGTCACATCACCTTTAATTGTTGAAAGAAAGAGAAAAAACAGCGAATGAACGGCGGGCGCTTGACGGTAATTTATGGGTGGTTTATGGTTGTGTGTAGATATTGAATTGGTAATTTGTTAACAACAACTTCAAATAAATCATTTATAGGGTTTTCGTTTGAATGACATGAAGATAGCAGCCTTGTTAAATACATATATACAAGTATGTTTCTCCTTTATCGGTCGCTATTCGCCCTGAAATATGAATGGATTGAGTTTACTCTACCGAGTAGTGGGCGATTCAAACATTTGCCGGGGATTTAGCCGCTCTTTGGGGCCTTATTTGGGACGGCAGAATGCTTTCAAAAACAGTACATGTACCGTAGGACTGGGTACTACGACGCTGTCAGTAGAAGCCCCCCGTGCTGGGTACAGTGACGGTCTCAGTATAATGCACCCCCCCTGGGACTCACTTCAGACCTCACTCCTGTAGACTTTCTCGGATCTCCTTCCTCGTCGAACATGCTACAGGGTTCCATGCTCCAAGCAGAGCTGCTTCCACCACAACCCTGTCTCCTCCAGCTGGACCCAAAAATGGAGGGTCAGAGTTTGATAAGTTTCTTCCCTAAACCTCCCCTAAACCACCACATAAACGCTCCCTTCCCTAAACCACCGTATAAGCCCAAGCCCATCTCTCTTACCCACATTTTCACAAAGTTTCGCTTCAAACCGAGCAGGAGGCCGTACTAACTATTAGTAGTTCTGGAGCAACCCCACGGATAATGGGCTGCGAGGAACTGTAGCCCCCACCCTCGAACGAGTATATAGCGAAAAAACGGGAAAATAAGCAATAGGAAGCATGATGAGCCCGCCGGGGTCTAATTCTTGCCCATAACTCAGCATTCTTACAATGAGAAAAATCCCGTTGATACTGAATACGACCCCCGTCCCCTGCCCTAGCGACTAAATACGACCTCCTGTTGGGATTCCCAGAGCGATGATGTACACTGTTTCCTACACGTAGACACTAGGATCCAAGCTGATAATTTGGAAGTTGGAGGTTACTCAGTTACCGACGATTCGGGAAAGATTTGCACTTGTCAAAGCTTATGGGCGGCTTACACCCCGGAAAATGGGGTTTGACGCAGTTCGGCTTAGAGGGGGCATCTTGGTGGTTCCCATCGATAAATTCCACTCACTCCCATGGAGACCTGTAAAGCTATGCAGTAGCATGGCAAGCGTCTACAGGTCTCTTCAAGTAGCTATGTGTAATTTACCAGGAATTGTCACTCTCACCATCAAAAGCACCTCTCGAATGTACCCCTCCCAAGCCAAACTGCGCGTGGTCCTTGTGTACAGTACCTAAATTTTGAGCATGGTGGCAAGTGGTAGATCGGGACTGGCGTCGTGCTTTTTCAGATGCCGATCCAAATTCGTCTGTTGCCCGAAACATCGATCACATCGTGGACAGCGAAATGGTCGCTCCTAAAATGGAGGGGTACTTTTGAAGTACCGAGAAAAGCTGTCAGGACATCCTACCGGTACATACCTTGTTGTGAATGTTCCGTACATGCCGTTGTAAATTGGAGCTAATTGAGAAGGACCGTTCGCAGTACTGGCACTGAAACGACACGACGCGATTATAGTCAATTAGATAATGCATAAGTCAGCAAGCGGCAAGTGAGTATTGAGTGTCATAGCTGCCCGTAATTGGTGCCAGATGATACTCGAAGGTATGAGAGCCACGGCCAAGCTGCAGCGCAGATTACAATTGCCCACCTTATATGGCTGCTCTCCGGTGTGTGTTCTCAAGTGGCGCGTCAGATTCGCGGACCGTGGGAATACCTGAGATACGAGGAAGATAATGCGGTAGAACGAAATCTCCAGGCCAATCTATGCCTACCTTCTGGCAAAATTTGCACGTATATCGATCCTTTGGACGTTTTTGTGATTTGTGGACTAACGGCATAGGACGAAGGGGTCGAATATGGAAACGGCCGTTGTAACAGCGAAAGGAAATGCTGGAGAGCTGAAATAGAAAGAATTAAGACGGAGTGCTGAGACAACCCAAGGAGGGATGTGAACCCACCTGAAGGGGTTCATTGTCGGTGTAAGGCAAGGTTGAGCAGATTCGGCACGTTTTGTGAACGATGAAGAGCTCGTTCTCGTCTTCGTTGCCGGAATCGTTGCTCTCACACTCGGACTTTCGGTCTTCTCGTTTCGTCGTCAGATCCAACGGACTCGCTTCGGCTTCTGAGCACGGGCTTCCTTTTCGTTCATAAGGCGAATGTTCACTGGTATGACCACTAGAAAAGGCAAAAAATGAATGGCTGGAAGAGGAAGGGATCTATGTATTACAGAGAACAAGGATTGTAAAAGAGAGGCTGGAAACTAGCTGAGGTCGAGGTTTGTAGAAGAAAAGTTTGATAGAGGGTGCACTGCCAAACATGTCCAGAATTTCTATAAAATGAAGTGCATGGCCCAATCCAGAAAGTGGATTTTTTGTGGGAGCTCTTACAAACCGCTGAGCCTTATTAAGAAAGATGTATCTGCTCGGAAGGGCAACACTATTGAATCAATGGGGACGAAGTTGCCACCAAGCCACTCACCTCGATTGCGGTGAACTTTCAATATCTGAGCTCGGATTCAGCATTTTGTAAGCATCCATCTGCCCATACATACCCATAGGAACAGTATGTTGCATCTTAAAAATGACATAAAATTCAGAGGGCGAGACTTAGTTGAGACTATCCAGGTCACGCCATGTTAAGTAAGCTTCGATCAGGAGACCATATTCGAGTCGCTGGAGGGAAGGGACCGTATTTGGTTGGCTGGGAGGGGTTGACGCTAATCGTAAGGAGGGTGGGACTTGAGGTGAACCGGTAACCTAATTGTACTCGGTGTAGTGTATGACTTTCATACCAAGCGAAAATGGAAGGTGAGAACAGGGGGATTCGAATTTTGAATTGGACCGCGAGGTTGACGGCAGGGCCCATGAAGGGACAATGTCATCATACCTCCTCGTTCCTTTGCCCCTCTCTCCCCCCCCCGTAGTCGTTGTACAACCTCGCTGTGAAGTTTGCATGGGGATGGACGTATTCAGTCCCTAGGAAGACGGGGAGGAGGTTGTAATGACGACAAAATCTCCATTCATAATGAGGACAAGATCTCCACATCTCTATGGTGTACCATTTTCATTCTATCCCAGAAATCGGAGGAGGAAAATGATGGGGGTGAAAAGTTATCGTATAACTGCTTTATAACTTCTTCTGCTAAAACAATTTTTCCGGGATGTCTCCTCCCCCCCCCCCCCCTTACAAGTTCGTAATGACCCTAATACAGAGTCCTCGTGAGGAGTTCCTAGCCATGGTGGCCCTGGCTGAAGAGGGTCTTGCTAGAGCCAGCCAAAAAAAAAGGGGGGGTCAATAAGTTCCCTCATATCCATGGCCTGCCCTGATCAGATTGCGCAGCGAAGGGCTCACCTGTGTGGCAATATGAATAAGATGTGGCCAGTAGTTGGGCATCATGTGTGGCGCTAGGCCCGGTATGGGCATATGAGGAATGAGCGGTTTATAGAGAGCGGATGCCATTTCACAAAGAGTTCGATGCTTCACAAGAGCGCTATGTGAAGGTAATGATTGTTGGCAGATGGGACACTGCCATCCATCCTGAAAATCCCAAAATTAATTGTATAAAAATCGGGAAATAAGAGAAAAAACAGCTGACCAGGTGAATTCGTCGATGCCGGCAGAGATTGGAAAACTGCGTATAAGCCTTGTTGCAGATATGACAACGAAATGGCTTTGAACTGCAGTGAATATGTGAATGTTGCTTGAGACCGCTGAAATTACTACAGTTTTCCGTAGGTAAAAGTGAGCCCAAAGTGTCCCTGATCAAGAAGAAACCAGCGAGGAGATGCGTTACAGTGGAGATGGTGGCGCTGAGCAAATAGACGCGCATGCACACCAGCTAATGCATCCAGGCGCACCTGAGGACACTCCTCAGCTCAGTATCCCTTTCACATTACCGTATTCTCCGGGACAGCTGGTACTCACTCACTCGACTCCATAGCTCGTCTGAGTAAACTAATCGTAAGATGATGATGAGCATCACTTACCTAGCACTTGAGAAACTCTTCGGGCACAATGCACACTTATGAGCTTGACCCTCTGGGACTAGTTGACCGGGTTCGAGTTCTCCGTGTTCACGTGGTTCGTTGTTGACTTTTATAATAGCATTTGTAGGCTCATCATTGAGTCTGAAATGGAGGAATTGTTGGAGAAATGGAGGAATTGAATTGGGGGAAGAGCTGAAGAGGATGAGAGACTGATGGACAACGTTATGTATGTGACTATGATTTCGCTTTCCTTATGTCGTAATTGAGGTCAGTAGAGCGGTCGTAGAAAATGCGAACAGTTAGTCAATGAGATAACAACTGGAGCTGTTCGGACTGAGTGCGCGCGCGCCGAACACCACGCGCCCAACGGGGTCTGCAGAGTGTCGCCGTGGTGCAGTGGCCGCCGACGGCCGTTAGGCAGACATGCAGAGGGTGAAAGAGTCGTGTACGAATTTGTTGAGTTGAATTACACCACTTACCTTTCTTGTTTCATCTCTTCATCTTCTTCCTCCACATCTCTTTCTTCTTCCTCTTCATCCTCTTCTTCATCTTCCGTAATGCTGCCCGTGTATCGTTGCATTAGAAGACGTTCTCCAGAGGCTATATCTCGCGATGTTTGGAGATACGTCTAAAAATCAATGCTTGAATTAGTTTTCCTTGGGCGCTAGCCCACTACTGGGGATGGAGTGGGGGGAGGGGGCATTTCATGATACCACTTTCACTTTCTATAGTACATAATACAACATTAAGGCAAACGGGGACCCGACATATTTATAACCGCGCATTGGAGGTGACAAGCACTTTCCTCAACCGTACAACTTTAAGGTGGTCTAACTCCCCCTCCCAAATCTGACACACCTTGTTTCACCCAAAATTTTAGTTTACCCACCACGGAGCTTCTTCTACGACCCACTCCAGAGTTCTTCCCTACCTAGGCTTCGGGAGTTCCTTCCCCT
>MU913546.1:17130-38069 GCA_036418165.1 Cooperia oncophora | reverse complement strand
ACCTTACTGCTAACAATATCCCTTTCATATTTCTTTCGTTTTCCACTTGTTGACTACAAACTTTGACAAAGTTATATTGTTAGCAGTAAGGTCGTCCACATTCTGCACTGGAGAGTAGGAAAATCGCCGGTTCGGCGTTTTGAGAGAATGCGCATTCTCCGAAAATGATATCCAGCGCCGTTCGATGCCCACCAACTATTTTGGCGCATTCTCGGAAAACCTCAATTCACCTACTGATGAACGTAGAGTTAGAAAGCTTTCAAATCTTGCGACAATCTTGGATAAAAACACACCGTCAAAGACATCCCGCGTTCGTACGCGTCCTTCCTTGTGCAAGTACCGCTAATTATTGTAGCTGCGAGAAGGCGCTGCGGGCTTCATAAGTAACAGCTGTGACGCCTCCTCAGTTGTCCCGCCCATCAAAAGTAGGAGGCTGTTTTCTGTCACGAGTTCAGTCTTTACACCGTGGTTTTTCTTTCGCTCTTAGATGGTATCAGCATTGGATGATGCAAAGAAACGATTAGCTAGTCTGAGGCTACAGGATATCCCTTTTCCGCCCTGAAACGAACTGGTCCGCCGAACTCGTCCCTCGAGCCAACCATGTCTTACTTAGGCTGTTTTGTACGTTTTTTTTTTTTTCTTAAACTAAGCGCCGCTGCTTTCATCGCATTTGCTAGCATTCTTCATGCTGCAGCTATTTCATTGTCGTTCGCTGTGACTATGAAATAACTGCAGCATAATACAACCATACATAATACGACTTCTGCTTTTCTAGTTTCCGTTTTCCCAAGACGTTCCAAAATCCTCATTGTTAGTCTATTCAGGTGATGGCAAATGCAAGATACCATAAAGCAGGTGGTGAAAACTTCACGCTTGTTCACGATAGGATCAAACGTGGTGATATTGTGGGATTCATCGGCTTCCCAACCAGGTCAATCTGTTTCTCTATGAAGAGCTTTTTCATTAAAATGTTAGAGGTAGTAAAGTAATGTGAAGGGCAGGATTTTTTGTAAAGATTTATGCCATTGTTTACGCTGTCGTCCTACGGCATGTGAAAGGTATTCATTTCAAGGACTAAAACTGGAGAACTCTCCATTCTTCCTACTGAAGTCGAGCAGCTGACACCATGCCTTCGAATGTTGCCTCATTCGCATTATGGTCTGAAGGACAAAGAACTGAGGTTAGAAAGTGGTTGACTACTTGTTTTATTCTGAATGCCAACTTGTTTTTCAAGGTATCGTATGCGATATCTGGACTTGATCGTCAATCCGGAAGTAAAGGACAAATTTGTCGTTCGTAGCAAGTTGGTCACGTTTTTGCGTAGGTACCTGGACAACCTTGGTTTTCTCGAGGTGCGCTATTCCCTCATTAATCTTTCTTTTCTCATTTTCAGTCTTATAACAGTCGTATCCTCGTCCAGGTTGAGACACCAATTATGAATCAAATAGCCGGTGGTGCCACAGCTAAGCCATTCATAACCCATCACAATGAGCTAGCCATGGACCTTTTTTTGAGGGTTGCTCCCGAGTTGTATCACAAGGTAACGATGAACATTTGTTTTAAGCTTACGTTATGTGTAATTATTCGTTAAGATGCTTATTGTCGGTGGTATCGATCGTGTCTATGAGATTGGACGATTGTTCCGAAATGAAGGAATTGATATGACGCACAATCCTGAATTTACCACTTGTGAATTCTACATGGCATATGCCGACTATGAGGACGTGATCCGTTTGACAGAAGATTTGCTCAGCAGTGAGTAGCGTTCGAGAGGAGAAGGGGCCCGCAGAAGGGAAAACTAGTCCATTTCTGCTTGTACGCGTTCTCTAGGAGTGTTCACACTTTGCCGCAGCGTTTTGAGCGACTAGGAAAGTACTGGTATCGATCCAGCATTTTTAGTGCACCCAGTGTTCTGAGCGTCCGCCAGCGCTTTCAGAACTAGGATGGTTGGGGTATCGATCCAGTTTCTTAAAGACAGCTCCCGCGATAAAAGTCTCATGGATAGCTGCTTTCCAATTATGAAACAGCAGCTGATAAGTAATCTCCCAAAGAAGAAAACAGGCAAGAAGCGTTCTCCAGAACAACATAAACAAAATCGCTCCCTCACAGTCACACCTCCTGCGGTCTCTGTGCAACCCCTAGCTCACAAATCTCTTTATCACATCTACTTGCTCTCACAATAGTTGATATCATCCAGTGCAAAAGAAAAAAATACAAAAAGAAAACAACAAAAACGCAGAGGAAAAACTCTGGGAAGGAAAAAGGAATTTTATCAACACGTTGACTGAATTTGTGATTACGGTAGGCGCGCCTTTTGTGCGTCGTGGTTTTGCATCACGAAAATTGCGCCACTCGTGTTTTTTACGCGTTTCACCTCGCGAAATGAGTTGAATTGAATGTATATACCTCCAATGAGTAAACTGTAATAAAGGGCAGCAGAATTATCCAGGGGCATTAGCAATGCCCGCCGCCCCAAGTGAGAACAAGTGAGTGGCCTCCGTAGGAGGACATCTAGCAAGTAATGAGGCGGCCCTCGCGCGACTGAGGAGGAGTTAGAAGCTAGCACTTTGAGCGGCTATAGCAGCCTTCACGCTCACAATAGAGTCGCGAAAGGTGAGCAGTCTACTAGCTTGGAGGCTGGACTACTTGCACAGCAAAGCTGACCACGAGCCACTTTGATCGCGGGGGCAGTCTTTAAGCGGCAGCATGCTGAAGAGCGCCCATCTGCGTTTTGAACTATGATCGATACCTTTACTTTCCTGGTCGCTCAAAATGCTCAGAAAACTGACGAACATAAAAAACGTTGCCGCAAACTACGAACGCACTCTAAGGCTAGGGCAGTTGAGGAGGGGATTACTTGGCTAAAAGTGCTCCTGTAGGAGGGCCTAGATGAATGGAAAAGTTGCGGCCTGATGTGGCTGCCGATTGCTGTCGTGCCCATCTACTCTGGCGCCCGCCGTTTATAGATAAAGCATTATTTATTATATGTGCATGTGTTTATGTCTTTGTCATGACTTATATTTCAAGAGATGGTGATGTTTATCCACGGAAAATACAAAATTATGTATCACCCCAATGGACCTGGAACTGAACCAGAGCTCGAGGTATGTTTTTTTAAAGGACTTTTATGGTTTCTGATAGTACTGTAGAAGGGAACAGCATGCCTGATCTCCCGTTTCAGATTGATTTTACTCCACCATTCAAGCGTGTAAACATGTACGAGGGCTTGGAGAAGGCGCTAGGCATTAAATTGCCACCTCCGGATACTTTGAAGACTGAGGGTTCGTTGCTTCCTTTCTTCCTGAATTTCGGGCGCAGAGTTTGTGCATCTCCGCTTTTATAGTGATTTTGGGAAACTTTCTGTTCTTAGCGAATACATTCTGCTCTACTACTGACAGCCATTTAGAATCGCGTCAAGTGTTTGACCGATTATGCCAAGAGAGAGGAGTCGAATGTACACCACCTCGCACCACGGCTCGTTTGTTGGACAAATTGGTTGGAGAGTACTTGGAAAGCACATTTGTTTCTCCAACGTTCCTCATTGGTCATCCGCAAATCATGAGTCCATTGGCTAAATGGCATAGGTAAGCGAGAGAATTATGCGATAAAATTTTATTTAGAAAAAAAAATCTAGTTTCAGGTCTATTCCTGGCTTAACTGAAAGATTCGAGTTATTCGCCGCTATGAGAGAGGTGGCCAATGCCTACACGGAGTTGAACGATCCTATCACTCAGCGAATGACTTTTGAACAACAGGCCGCGGTATTTATACTTTTGCATTCTTTTTTCCCTATCTAGCTCTGCTTTGGTCGCGAATTCGACGCGATCGATGCAGTCGAAAGCATGCGCATCGATCGCGCCGAACGCGCGACCGAAGGCGCTGCCGTCGCGAAGTCTGAACGCTGCCTTACGTCATGGCTTTTCTTCCTAGTCCCACCTTAATTTCAGGATAAGAGTGCTGGAGATGATGAAGAACAAATGATTGACGAGAATTTCTGCACTGCTCTTGAGTATGGGCTTCCACCTACTGGAGGTTGGGGAATGGGAATCGATCGCTTGGCTATGCTTCTAACGGACAGCAATAACATCAAGGTATTTAATTTTTGGTTTCTCGCTCCAGAGAATTCTGTGGGGGTATCGCAAAACTAGAACATCAGATACATCTTTTGGGACATATCTTAGTCTCAGATTGCTATGACACCATCGTTAATGAGCACTTCACCGTTGTGGGTGAAAAATTTAACAAGTAGTTGCCAATTCGCTCTTTGCAGGACGTACTCTTCTTCCCAGCCATGCGACCGGATGATCAAAGTCAGGGCCAGGGCCCTACAACGAATGGTGAAGATTCTCAGACCTGTTAACTCGGTTGTTTACATTTATTGTTGATGTTTTGTTAATGGGTTTGTTGCTTCGAAGTTACGCGAATGAAGGCTTTATATGGGAGCATTATGCATGTGCAAGACCCGAGTATAAACATGCGAAAAAAAATGATCCACAGAGTTTGTTTGGCTAGCGCCTATCGACGAAACTATGTAAAAGGGCAACTCAAGACCCAGAAAAAGTCATGACCTCCATGTGCTGAGCGGACCCCGGTGCCAATTAAGGGACCTGCGCAGCCTTCGCGGTTTGTCATGCTCGATTAAGCTCTATAATCGCTCGCTTTTGCGAACACCTGATCAATATCGTGGAATGGGAAATGATTCCATGAAACTACGCATGAATATTTCACTATCGTTTTGAGTGGTCACATTGCCTCTGTGCTTCTGATGAAGTCACCGAGCTTGTAACGAAGGGGTACTGGCGAAGTACGATATTGCCAGCTGGGCTGCGTACGATGAAGCGCGAGTCTTACGACGGCTGGAAAGTCGCTAGAACGATTTTTTTCGGTGAATATTATGGTGGCCGAAAAGTCGGACGAACTTTACTTGGACCGAATTTTCTTTAGTTCAATGAGGCCTCCAGTTTACAAAGCTTTTACCATTGATGATAGACACATGCCCATCCTTGGAGCATTTCGCTCAGCGCTCTCATTTCACTTCTAGACTGAGAAGGAAAAAGTTGATCTCTTTTTGGAGTTGACGTCGATTATTGAACGTATTCTTTGATGGGCACATATGGGACGTGCATAGGTGGTAAGCACACGTTACTGAGTTTTGGGGTAGGTACTCCAAAAAGTAGAAAGGAGCAACCGTTCCTGCAGTCGAGATTCTTTTAGATGTCATTTTAACGAACTGCGAACTTCGATGTCATGGAGAAAGAAAGAGTCAGACCTTTCTGGATCAGTTGAAGCGTGGTGTTGGCCTTCTTTCGTAGTTCATAAGAGTGGACTATGCCAGTCATTGCTTCTCCTTGAAAGATCCTGTTGAGGTTCTCCTTGAAAGATCCTGTTGAGGTTCTGTGCGTGGTCTACGCAAGGGACCCCGCTCCTGCCAACCACAATGTCTGCCAAAAAACTCCTCTAAGGTGTACGAAGGACACGAAGCTCACCTAAGAGGAGAGGTCTCTTATGGTTAGGTCGCGGAGCCCATTTTCAGCTTCAGCTTGTTGTTAGGTTTGTTGCGCACTGTAGAGGCACCGGGGAGTGGGGTCTCCCCCCACGTGCCTTCACAATGGGCAACAAGGGCATTGTAGGTAATATAAGGGTAGCTCATTTTCTCTGCGCACTTCTAGGGGTTAGCAATAGGCTTATGGTCCCCAAGAGACAAATTTTTTCATTCATGCATTTTTATTTCCTTGCATTATCATAAGTTGCAGTCCGAATCTGAACAAAAACGGGCCCAAAAACTGCCTACAGGGTGTTGACAGACGTGTCATTTCTTACTGGTTACCAGTCAAAACGTTGCGTCACTTGCGGTTGTTCTTTGATCCCTAACTGCGTACTTGCTGCGGGGACGCTACATTGACCATCAAACTCCAGTACAGATCGAGCGTACCGCATCTACGTTCCGTCCTCCGCTTCGCGGTTTAGCACCTTCGCTGAGATGGACAACTCTGCTACATCAGATCCCCACGTGCCGGAGGCCGAGAATCTTTAACCTCTCGGCACACAACTCATGAGGCACTCCGTCCAGCGATACCGATAAAGCGGCGGAGAAACCGTCCTTTCCTTCCAAACCTATAAGTTTTTTTTTTTTTTTTTTTTTTTTTTTTTTTTTTTTTTTTTTTTTTTTTTTTTTTTTTCGGGTTGTTATTTGTCATCTTATTAAAGTGCGTGATTTTTTTTTGTTCTTGTTGTGTTGTTCTGTTCAATCAGACCGATCTGCCATTCCAGTCTCTGTCTGTTTCCAAAAACTCCAGCAGAAAGAACTCCAGACATGAAAACGCAATACAACGAACAAGCAGGTTGTACCTTCTACGGTGGAGGACAAAAAGCTCTCATCACGAGACTAACTAATGCTGACCTGATGGCTCTTCAGAAAACAAATGAAACGTTAGAAGGAGGAAAAGTTAAATGAACATTTGTTCATTAAATGCATCATGATTCATTGTATTGTATTCTTTTTGCACAATCATCAGTGACTGACATGGGGATTCTGTCAAAAGGGGAGAAATCGGGAGCTAAAGCAAAGATGTTGGTGCTATTATCACGTGAATGCTTCTCCATGTCACTAGGTCACTTTGTGAGAGCATAGCATCAGGTTGTGTTAGCTCAAACGAGTCACTAGAACGGTTGGCGACTCGCTAACGACCCCCTCAAGGCGTTTGTTCATTTCAGGCGCAAACAAAGTATGACACTGCAAAAACGGCGCCAATTGGTATGTTGTGTGTGACTATGGCCGAGATAGAGAGGGGGCTTAGTGTCATTGTCACTACCCAGTAGTTTAACAATCGTGAGATGAAAGCATTCACAGCATCATCAAACGCTAAATCAATGCTCTAGTCATATCTTTTTCCTCCCTAAAGAAGCGACATGTATCACTGATCGACTAATGTAAAGAACAAGCAATAATATCATTATTTATTAATACTTCCATTCCCTTTTCTCAGATTGCGAGTGGAAAGGAAAGGAAAAGGGGGTAAGGAGTAAATGTGAATAGAGTAAAGGAATAAATATGACTATGGATCAGATAGTAGTGAAAAGAAAATAAAATATGAGAGTATGAAAAAGAAAAAAAAATGAATGGGAGGATATCAACTGAACTTACGAAAGATACAAACTGGCTCTTGAAATTAGGCCAAGGCATATTCAAACAATCCTACGACTGAAAATGGAAGTTGGGTATTTGGCGGAATCCGAAGGGATAGGCGGTTAGTCCATACTTAGCTGCCTCAAGGCAGAGCTCATACTCATGTGTGAAAAACTCTACCAGTATTTCTTCAATCCTGTTTACGGTAAAGAGGAGAGCGCATCAATGAAGAAGACAGAACGGTGGGCCCGACTCCGCCCAAACAATCAGTGTGGATTGTTTCTGACTGATTCTTTTCCGCCGAAGTTTGATACGGTGCAGTTGAATCGTAGTGATTAATTCATTATATAAATTCAAACTTTATTACATAGGAACGGCTTACAACTTGCAATTTTTTTAGTTGAAACAATACTATGATAACTGTATACAAATTTGCGAAAGGAGAACACAAAAGCACTAGGGAACTGTGGAATTTCTTCAAGTGAAGTTGCAGGTGCAGTTACAACTCTCTGAAAAGGGACAATAGAATTTCTCAAACTGATGACTTTGATGAAAAAAATAGTTGCAGTGAAATGTTAAACCAGCTTACTCGGATTCAATGAATCCATTTGTAAAGACTCTCAGCATGAACTCAGCCTCCTCATTCGGTTCGAATGTTGAAGGAACAACCACGTAGTTGCCTGGTGGCACACGGAATCGACCGGTCATCTATAAAATAATGAATTTAACGAAACCCAATATTTGAGGCATCATCCTATCAATGGATCGCCACTCAAGTAACCAACGACTAATCGCATACCATGAATTCTTATTGACTATCCTTGGTCATTTAAATGGATTTTAAGTGGATTTCAATGAATCACCCTACCTCAGCTATACGGAGAAGATTAATTTCTCAACTAATCATGGAATGCACCTTAGGGCTGTTATAGGAAGATGCCATGCAGGCTCTCAGATCAACAATGCAAAAGAGATCCTGAGAGATGCTCTGACTGTTACCTCTCTCAAGTTGATGAAAGCTGCACTTCTCATCGCAGACTTGTTGGCTTGGAAGAATCCTTTGGATAGACGTCCGGTGATGTTGCCAGCCTGAACAAAGCAGTTTTAGATGGCAAAGTCATAACTGTAAACTGCAGTGCTATGTAGGTGCTATACATAGACAGAAAACTACAGAGAATGCTATCTAATCTGAACGCACTGCAAATCGGCTTGATTAGCTACATTTAGGCACACGAATTACTTTGAAAATCGCTAGCGTCTAACACAATATGAGGCAACTAAAAAACATAAACTCAGCACTTCCATAACCAACCATAGAAGACTCACCGATACCTGCAAACAGCTTTAACTCAGCAAAATATCACAGAATCATCGATCATGACTGATTGTGAGCACAACCAGTGCACCAACCACAATTATGCCTACCCCTAGACAGCCCTTACACAATTCTGCGCGAATGGAGGACAGTCGATTTAGGGGGGGGGGCTACAAGGGGGTGCGCGTGCAGTAAGGAGCAAATAGTGGAACAAACAATATTCCTCTTTCTCATGACCTAGTATGACCAGGGCACTTCCCGTCTATGGGACAATTTTCGTAAAACATGGCCCGTCCGAATTTCCTCCTTTACCGCTCCTTCTCTATGCTACCCACATTTCTCAACTTCTTACCACTTTCCTACTCTTCTAAAAATATATAATATATTAATAATATAATTTCTTCTTGAAACAAAACTACCGTTCAAGCGGAGATGGGGGGGGGGCAGTCAAGTACCAATTTCGACTATCGAAGTTTTAGCTGTATAGGAGTTTCACTGTGACGCCAACTAGGGAGGAGGGGGAGTGAAACAGCAGCCACTGGCCAAATGCGACCTTCGCTGGGGAAATACCGTACGAGGTAACCTGTAACCATGCCCTCCTGTAACCATCTATATTCTCGAATATAACAGCTCGTCTTTTAGTTCAGTAGTGATAAGGATCAAAGAGATGTAAAAATGAAGGGAAAGTCCATAACTCCGGAATTCCGGAAGTTCTGCGAGCATTCTACTGATAACGCAAAGGGACGCAACGGATGTTTAGCTCCCTAGACCCCACTGGAACTTCTCAAAAGTTGTAAGAATGTAAGACACCAACACGCGTTACAACAGAATTCCTCAGGAAATGGTAATTATTCAGCTTTCATTTATTGACAATAAAAGACCTAGTTCCGCAAATATCCGTCACCTGTCCTAACGTGAAACTTCCTATCCACTTTAGGGATAAGGGATGGTCATGCTTTCATTAAGCAGTTGGCATCTCGCGACGGACAGCGGAAATTTTTTCTCGGTAACTGCAGCCACTATAGACCCCTTCCTAACGACCTGAAATACGAATCTCCGCGGCGATCCCAACCCCCCTCCCCCCCGCCACCCCTTTCCCCCCTTTTGCGCTCTACATATATTATCAATTCTTCGATTCTATTCTCCCTTGTCGTACTCATAGTATACGGAACACTCACTGCACGTAGCTAACCTAGTCTTTCAAACGAGTCTTTTAATATGCATTAATATTACCAGCTGTCAGGGGGTTTGCGGTTCATGTGGCGCGCCGGAGGGTCTGTTGTTGCAAATGAATAAGACTTCCTTGGATCGCCTCTCAGTGCTTAATCCCGGAACGATGGGATGTTCTGTTAGTGTTCGTCGAGTCGCTTACGCAGGCCCATGCATCCTGTCACCAATACTTATCAGACGACGTTAGGCCTGTTCGAAAGCCGGTAGCGAGAACAGCGTACCCCGCTAGCCGTTTTTTGCGTTTTTTTTCTCCTTTGCCTGCACTTTTCCAGTCCCTCTACCGTCCTTCAACGCCCAATTTCCCTATCTACTTCGCTCTTCTTCTCAGTACCATCTGCCCTTTAACGACCCTATCTACCCATGATATTTTCACCCAATATGCTCCCCTTTTGCGGAATGCTTGCCAGCACACTCCGAAAAAAGCCAAAGGAACACCTCTGAGACCCTCGCTCATACGAAGTGTGGGATTTAACTCATAAGCCAGTCGAGCTCTCGTCCAGGAATATCGACGACGTCGAAGCCTGAAGGCAGGGAAGCAGGAGTGCAGCCACTCTTTCAGCCCCATTCCACCTTAACCTTAAGGGCAGGTAGCACCGCCCCGAACGCACGGCTGCAAGCCCTTGCGGCCCCACCCGATATGTTACGCCCCCAAGATGGTCGTTTGACCTAATCGATTGGGCTGTTGCTCGTATATGATGAGCCTCACTCAGATTTTGCCGAAGTAAACAATGCTAGCAGGGTCGGCCATGCAGGCATAGCCGACGGGAATATCATTGACATGAAAGCGGTGTGTGGTGCTGCCATGGAATAAATTAGGCACATTCCAGCCTCACCCTCTACGTGTCGATTACCGCTCGATGCAACCGAAGCTCATCCGCAGAATCCCCTGCTGCGAAAGTCACCCGGCTGACCGGCAAAGTCAAAAGGATCTCTTTCCAGGCTATTCTCTTGCTCGGCAGGTTTTTGACCGCCTTCACTTCCGCCTTTTATCCCCATGATCTCTTCTGGTCATCTGCCTGCATGCTATATTTATATGTGTGCATTTTCCTTGCTTACCTCAATGGAACGTAGCTAGGCACTGACGCGCTGATCAAGCGTCACAAACCGTTCTACTTGAGGCTAGACCCACGGGTCCCGTTACACAAGATCACATAAATGACAGCTCTTTTTCTGCACAGGGTCGTTGTCCATGCCTAGAATCAAATAGCGATGAGAGCTCTGCTAAGAGGGCTCAGTGTGATCGACCGAGTCGCAGAAGAGAAGGTCGGACGCTTCCATGAAAGCGCAAACTTCACCATGCCCAAAGATCGCCGCAACACCTGATTACTTACTCTTGTTAGGTAGGCAAGGAGTTCCCCTAACGATTGTCTGCCTTATGCCTTTTAACCAAGGATGGTAAAACCTGCTCTGGAAAACGCTGCCCTTCACGTTCCACCCCTTGACACATCCTTTCCATTTACCGAGGGAATAATGACCTCTGCCATTATATTTCTAGCTTCGAAGTGTTAGAAGTCACAAAACGAGGAAATTTCCCCATGGTTACACAACGCATGTTTTTACGGCGCACTTAGGCGGTATATTTTCTTAATAAGCACATGCGCATATTTGCAGCTGTCTAGCTCGACGACCAATTTTTCTTTGCCAACTATTGTTTGTAAACTACCCCTGGTAATGAATGGCGTCAGCAGGTAAATTGTCATTAACATTTTCCCAACAACCAGTTACATTCTACTAACCGTCACTTTCACTAAACACTAAAAACAAAAAACAACAAAAAAATGTTTTCAGAAAAAAAAGACTTACATCGTAGACAGCGAATCCTATAGGGACGTTATCAAGGCCTTGAGCCTTCAGATTTCTCCTGTACTTCTGCATAACAGCGAAGATCACCGTACACAACTCGTCATCGTCATCCGGATCAGAATCGGTGAGCTGTACACGATACTGAGGATTACTTGCAAAGGTATCTGAAATTGAATGCGAACGTGGACAGGTTTCTAAAGAAATGAATAAAAAACGACCGACTGATGTAATTTCTGCAACCACCAGCGGTTTGGTTACGAATCCATGCACCATCATGAGTATTCGTAGCCCATACCATACCAGCTGTGCGTACACCAGTCATCTAAGTACCACCAAAGTTTAATAACAGATTTCAGAAGTTCGCAGAATGATCCTTATATGAGGAATAATTCCAATAAATTTTCAACTTCCACAGTCGACATTTTGAGCGAACAGTCACTTTCGACCAATCAATTCCTGCTTTCAAGAAAGGATTACGGACAAAACGAAAACTTGGATATTACAAGACCTACGAGGAGTTTAAACGCGTTCATAAACCGCGATCTGATAGCTTCATTCGCGCGGTATGAATGAAGCGAAGCCGCTCTTAGGCTGCGTTTATACTTTGCGGCAGCGTAGCGTAGCGTAGCGCAGCGTAGCGTAGCGCTTCCAGCGTACGCCAGCGGCAGTGCCGAAGAGAGGATGCATATCGATCTAGCTTCACCAGCGTCACCAGCGGCACGCTGGCGTACGCTAGCGGCACGCTAGCGTACGCCAGCGTTTCTCCAGCGTTTCACCAGCGTTTTGCTAGCGTTTGCAGCGGCAGGGGAGTAGAGACTATGGGAGAGCTGGAGGGTACAAAACACATCGATTGCGCGTCTCGCCCTTAGTCTCTACATGCACATCGCTTCTGCGTCTCCGACGGCCACATAGTCTCTACAATGCACATCGCTTCTGCGTCTCCGACGGCCACATGGTCTCTACAATACACGTCGATTCCGCGTCTCTCACGGCCACATAGTCTCTACTCCTGCCGCTGCAAGCGCTAGCAAAACGCTGGTGCCGCTGGAGAAACGCTCGAGAAACGCTGGTGAAGCTAGATCGATAGCTATGCTTCCCGTGCCCTCGCTACGCCAGCGTGCCGCTGGTGACGCTGGTGAAGCTAGATCGATATGCATCCTCTCTTCGGCACTGCCGCTGGCGTACGCTGGAAGCGCTACGCTACCTGCCGTAAAGTATAAGACGCAGCCTTAGTGGTCAACTGCGGTATAACCAATCCACTCCTGCCATTACGTGAAACATTCAATGCTAGTTGTACCTTCACTGCCCTCTCCCCTCACCTGCCTAAACAGAAAGAGCAAAATAAACTCCATTGAAATTCTTTTTTCAGAGGCAAAAGGTAATAACCTTGAGAGGATTTCAATCCCCATGGACATCGCTCTGTCCAAGATTGCCAGATTTCCGATTCTTCTCTCGAAATTTCTCATGAAATCCTCGAATGACATCCTAAAGTTAGGATCTTTGCAAATAATCTAAGATTTCCTTCTGAGACCCATTGGAAGCAATATCTTTCGAACTACCAAGCTAGAAGTACATCAGGAAAAGAAGCTACTTAAGCGGAAAATCGCCAAGGGATTGCCATGTCAAAAGCTTATTGAGCTGGCGAATCAAAACGAGCGGCTGACGCTTAGTTTAAAAAGGGACGTAGAAGAAGATGCAAAAGATGATTAAAGCGCTAGCATTCACTTAGCGCACTTCAGCGCATGGCAGTGATTCCTACTTCCCTTCTTTATTAGGACATTACTTCGAAAGATTATTCACCAAAATTGAAAAAAATCGTATTTCAATTCGGGAAATATAGGTAGTTTACTGCTAACACACAAGCTCTCCGGAAAGGCTGGTGTACAGGGAAGCAACCTTTAGACCTGCCGATTTTACAATTTTTTTTCTGAGTATTATGTTGTCCCGCAGCCTCATGGTATCTCAATGTTTAGCGACAGTGTAAAACTCTGAGGCCTTATGCCTCATTATGAGACTTTTTTCTTTACATTTCCTTTTTTTAATGACCAAAAAACCAAAGGCCATTGGTCTCAAATGTTCCTCAATTATTGAGCCAGCACCAGTCCGCTGCCTGCAGCACCAGTCCGCTGCCTGGCCCCTTTGCCACGCCTAAAAAGCTTCTTTCGTATTCCTGAAAAGACAGTCCTTGTAAGCCACATACAGCCTTTGCTCGCGCACCGACGGCAAGGCGCCGCCCTCGTGCACCTGAGATGGAAGCCGGGCCGTTCCCTATCAATTGTGGAAGCTAGCAGGGAACCGCAATTGGTGGGAAACTGGCTGGCGAGGCGCTAAACCCAGCCCCAAACCCAGAGTCTTGTCTCTAACCAATGCCACTCCTGCCCATTATCGAAACATCAAGCTAGTTGTACGAAAGAATCCAACAAAACTCCATGAAATTCTTTTTTCAAGCAAAAAGGTAATAACCTGAGAGATTTCATCCATGACATCGGGTCCAAGATTGCAGATTTCCATCTTCTCGAAATTTCTCATGAAATCCTCGAATGACATCCTAAAGTTAGGATCTTTGCAAATAATCTAAGATTTCCTTCTGAGACCCATTGGAAGCAATATCTTTCGAACTACCAAGCTAGAAGTACATCAGGAAAAGAAGCTACTTAAGCGGAAAATCGCCAAGGGATTGCATGTCAAAAGCAGCAATGAGCCTTGGAATCAACGCACCGGCGGGAGCTAGTAAAAAGGGACGTAGAACAAGATTCAAAGAAGATGTCTTTATTCCCTCTCTAAAACTGACATATAACTTGTATTCCCTTATGTTGCCCCCCCCCTTTCTTTTTCTTTTTTTCCCCACTGCTTTGCGTACTGCCAATGGAGTGGCCCTAGCGACTTGCGGACCTACGTACGATAGTATCCGGAATTCCTGTGAGTATTTCCGAGCTTGCAGTGTGCGGCCACTGCCCTTTCTCAGCTATCTATTTGCCACTCCAGATCGAGCGCCAACCCCCCCTCTTTTTTATTTCTTCTCCATCCAGCTGTTACAGGGTATCGAAAATATTGTAACGCAACACGTACTATTTTTGAGTTGAGCATTGTTTGTACCTCGTAATATAGGTTGGAAAGAAAGTCCTGTCACTGTTGTGATTTTTTCTTTTTTATTTTCTAACTCAACATGAAATAAAAACTAATCAATAATATAATCGCCATTGTTAGCCACTACAGTGCTCCACCTAATGGGCAACTCAGCTATCCCCTTCTCCCAGAACTGAGGAGGCTGCGAGTCGAAGAAGTAGAGGCCGAAGTTGCTGCGTATTGATGCCATCAAATTCGCTGAAGGTTTCCTTACCTAGGAAAGCCTTGAGGGAGCGAAACAAGCAGTAGTCGGAGGGGGCTAGGTCTGGAGAATATGTGAATGGAACGAGGTCTCCCAGGCCCAGCGCTCGCTCGATTTTGCGTGGTTCATTCAGCCACATTGGTCTGGCTTTATCGAGTGAGGGACCGGGTGCCACCGAGAGCTCTCTCGGCCGCCTTTTCTCGAAGAGCTTGCCGCGAGTTTCCGGAGTTTGGCGGGCGTAACGGGGGGGGGCGAGCGGTAACCGGTAGCGCTGGTGCGGCAGCAGCGCGTCGGGGGTGGCCGCGAGATGGCCCTTGGGTGCGAAGTGCCGCAGAGGAGCAGGCAGAGGCAGACGCTCGTTGTGGAGTGCAAGTTGATCCGGAGGGTGGTAGGCGGTGGCTGTCTCCGTCGGTAGTGGCGGGGGGAGGGGGAGGCCACATGCATCGACGGTAGTTGGGAATCGAGTAGAGCGGACCCGGCGCGTTTCATCTCCAGTGCACGAATGATCTGCCAGAAACTCCTTGGCCGCGGTTGAGCGGGGGAGGAAGGGAGGGGATCGACAGGGGATGCTCGACCCTTCGCCAGTTTACCGCTGCCACCTGTGTAAGCATGGGAGTGTCCGCTCGCCGTGAGGACTTCTCTGCTATCCAGGCCGAAAGCCGGCTTATAGCCGCCTGTATGCCTACATCCTAGCCTGTGTCGCCCAATACTGCAGCGTGGTAGCCTCTGGATCCGGCCCCACTACTCGGTTCGAACGGTGGAATTTCTACGCGCGAAGGCGTCCCAGACGAGGTTGTCTTCGAGAATCGTCTCTCCTTTCAGCGACGAGCGAGCAACCGTGACAGTGCCTGACGGGGGGGTGCGCGTTCCCGCAAGCCGACGAGTGTGGGTTACGGGCCGCGCTCGCCGTCGCCTCCGAGTGCCCGCGGCGCCACTGCTATGAGAAGAGATTCACTTGGAGCTGGCTGCCGGAGTGAGAAACTGGACCATCGGAGTGAAATAGGAACACAGGGAAGGAGCAGCGGCCTTTATATGTATCCTTGTGGAAAAGCTTCGAGAATGTTCTACAACCTTAGCATGTTACGTCATGTTCGAGCTTCGAAGATCAAAAACTGTAGGCTATCTAAAAAACACTGACAGGACTTTCTTTCCAACCTATACATCAAATCAAATCAAATGAATCAAAATATGATAAGAGCGGGCGTGAGCAGGTTCGCACTTCCGCGCACTTCAGCGCATTGGCAGTGATGTCCTGACTTTCCCTGCGTTTATGTAGTACATTACTTCGGAAAGATATAATTCACCAAAATGTGAATCAAAAAGCGGGTGGTAGTCCAATTTCGGCAGATTATTTAGACCTGCCGATTTTACAATTTTTTTATTCGGAGTATTAGTGTGTGTTCCCGCCAGCTGCAATGGATCTCAATGTTAGCGAGCAGTTGTAGAAACTCTGGATGCCTTTATGACCTCTATTATGAGATCTTTTTCTTTACATTTTCCTTTTTCCTTAATGATCAAAAAAAACAAAAGCACATTGGCGCGCGGCTGGCGGCCGGCCGGGCGCGCTCTCAGAGGGAATATGTTCCTCGAATTATTAATTCCGGGGGCCCCACCAGCCGCCTGGTCACCTCGCCGACGCCTAAAAAAGCTTCTTCTTCGCTGGACAGAGACTTGTAATGCAAATACAGCCTTTGCTCGCCAGCGCGACGCGAAAGGGCGGTGTCTAGCCTTGAGATGGTAAAGCCGCCGCTTCCTATCTAAGTTGGGAAGCTAGGCGCAGGCGGGAACCTGCAAATTTGGGGAAATAACTGGCTGGCGAGGCGCTAAACCCAGCACCCATAGTCTTGTCCACTGCGGCCCCAGCGTCCGAACAAACGTTGACTGTTCGTCCTCTTGTCTTCGCATTATAACCACCCTTTCACAACTAACTGGTACGCAAATAAATTAATAATCAAATGAATGAAGAAATGTCCATAAATAAAACTGAAACTGTTAAAATCATACCAGAATTCTCCATCGTGATCAAATTTCAGTCCCATGTCTTGCTTCACATTGTCCGGGATGCTACGCCATTCAGGTGAGTTATCTGACCACGGACCATTCCACTCCTGAAGTGTATCTACTTTGATTATTCCTCTTTCCACAACTCTAATTGTGGCATCAACTAATTCTGTCACAATGAATATCCGTTAAAAGCGAGCATTAAAAATCCAACCCTGTTTTCCAAAACCTTTGCAAAACGAAAAAATCGAAAGAAAATATCGAAGGGTGCTCATAACCGTTCTCGCTGCATACGTTGGATCGTGCCAAAATGCTGCCTTTCGCGAAGCGCCAGCCCGTTTTCCACCGGCTGTTGTTACTTGCCTGCTTCTAGAGATGTGTGAAAACTGGCTAGCGCCGTACGAAACTCAGCCCCTCGCCTGAGCACGCTTCAACGTCTGCTAAAACGACCGTACTGTACCCACAAGAATAGTTGTACGTCCTAACCCTAACCCTGAAAATTTCCCCGAGAGCTGCTTCTGAATACGTTTGGAACCGCTATGATTTTGTTTGAGCCCAGCTTTGATTTGTACTCTCATAGAACTGCGTGCCTTAGGAAAGATAGGAATTACGTTCCAACTCACCTGTTCATTTCCCCATGGATTTCGAAGCCTCATCAAGGCAAGCCTGACCTCGTGGTCCATTCACTATACGCATTCCTGTTATCGAGTACGCGTGACCCTGTAGGTAATAAATTAGGTATGATTCATCGAGTTTTAAGATTTTTGAGGCAACGCTCATGGTCGGCGGCACCAGTGAAGTGAATAGTAGCGAGGCGAGAGAAGCTCAGTTCGTGCTTCAACTCCAATGAGAGAATCGCTCAATTGCGCGCTTTCGCAACCAGGAGATCGATATGTATCTAATCCTAGTCAGGAACTAAGCTCCGAAGCTAAGTAGTCAGCCGCGAACTATGAACGCTGCCTAGCGAAAGAGTGAGTTCACTCTATCCACCTTCACAAGTCCATTGGGCAATTTAGCTTCCCAGACATATGGATCAGCCTCGATCGAGCAACCGAATAGTGAGCCCATCTCGAAACTGCAATTAATAGATAAATCCAAAAGAACAACCCTTTTTCCTAAACGGTCGAAAATTTACCCTCTCATCATCATCTGCATCAAATTCCTGGGTGGCTGCTTAAGGTCGTAGAACTCTGTGAGACCGCCGGTCATATCCTCAAGAGCTTCTGAGGTGGTACCTCCCTTGAGAGCTTCATAAGAGCCGTATAGCCTGAAAAATGTCAACATTAAAAAATAGCTGGCTTCGGAATATTCAAGAAAAGCCATTACTGGCTGCTTGTTTTATCAAAACCTTTTCTTCTGAACCTTGCTCATTCACTGAATATGCTCAAATTCGATGGACTTTTGAGTCTTTCTGGAGACGTTCTATTCAGTAACTATGCCCCTTCTAGTGGCGTTCTTGAGCACCACCTTCTCCCCAATCCTTTCTTACTTGCCAGCGAGCATGCAAGCAACTTGGCAAGAGCCACCGTACACTCCAGATTGATAGCGCCTGATTACGGTCACAACTCGATCTTGGCGAGTAATATATCGACCCCCAGTGAAGATGAAGTCCAGCCTGTCGCGGATGGTTTAGGAGCCTTATTTTCGGTCGCGGTTGTGACGAAATAGACTTTGCCGGCCGGTGGGGTACGCAGCATTCGTACCGGGACCCAATCCACCAAGCGTGGCAGTGCTGCGACGCGTCGACTCTCTCGACTCTCCCTGCGCTTGCGTCTCTCAAGTTGACAAGTTCCCGCCGTGTCTGTCTTCCAAGTCAACTAGCTAGGAGATACTCTGCTAGCACGCGATCGCGGCTTCCCAACTCGAGTGTGACGCTACACACCTTGTTGAGGGAGGAGGCAAGTTATATGTACCTGGATTCCAACTCACTTGGCGTATGCCTTTTCCAAAAGAGCACTCCAGAATTCGTTGTTACTCTTCGAGTGCATGTACAACAATTCACCGCCGGATGTTGGTAGACGGTCGTCGACCACCACATCTACCCATTTACCATATTGCCAAAATTGGAAGTGGAAAATACCTGAAATTTTCTTAAATCGCATTACAGTAACTCTAAGATCAGTTAGGAATCCCGTAGGAATGTTAAAAAATAATATTGAAAAAAGGAAGGCAGACGGTTCCCTGACCTGCATAGTTCTCAGTGAAGGACTGATCTGGTGGTACAACACGATAGAACAGTTCGTCCTTGAGTGTGAGATTAGCGGCAGCAGCAAGAAGCCAGCAGTCACCGAGTTCTCCCTAAAGGGCAGCTTTTTAGCTCGAAATATCGAAAAAGAAAGGTAATTAGGACTCACTTGAATCACGTCGAAACGGGAATGCCCTTCAGTGATCAGCTGTGGATCACGAACGATTTCCTAAATAGAGTGACGGAAAGGATGCACAAAAATCTTCCTAATTCAATGTTGAAAGTCCACTTTACTCACAGAAATCAAAGCAAACACAAAAAAGGATTCTGCTCATAAGGTAATCGTGGAATGTGGCCCCAGGAACAGGGCACAGTATCACCGGGAGGGTCCCATCAGGGTCGTCCTTGGCCACTGAGGTCGTATTTAGTCAATGAGGGTTAACTGGAAACTATTCTCGATATTTCCCGCTTCATATGCGCTATATTATACCTTCTCCGCGTCCAAAGAGAACTTCGTTCTTTTGGGAAAAGTCGGGAAAAGTGATGGGGACGTGGGAAAATTTGGGAAGAGGGTAAGTAGAATGGGGAAGTGGTGGCGCCGCCATCTCACACATCGTGATGATGTACCCCCAAAAAAACTGTACTGTCAAAACTCACAGTTCATAGCTGATGTCAACGCTATCAGTCGGGGCGGTGTCACGAAAGGCGGCATGGGCTTGCTTTCACTGCCTTTCTCTACTAACAGCGACCGGTTGGTGATCGATTTAGGAAGAAAACAACCAGTGGTGAAAACTTCAAAGGTGGGTTCACTCCATCTCCCTTAACACCGCCCCCACTGATTGCGACGATATCAGCCGTATTTACGGATCTACATCATTTTGAAAAGCTGGTGGCAAACTAGTTACAGTACCAGTTGCAATATTTCACCAAACTGAAGCCACACAAATTCTAGTATTTGACGTAATAACATTCTTCTGTAAGAAAAGGAAAATAAGGGAAAGAGAACTGAAAGAAAAAATAAAAATAAGAAGTGGAGTGGAAAGCACACATACACCAGGTCTGAGCCATTCAATTCGTTTCGGAGGACTTTTGCTGTAAAACAACGAACTGTCGTCAGCAGGGAAGTGTGGGTCCTCAAAGAGGCGCTTCTCCTGAAATAGATTCAATTCTTTATTTCATACTTTGCTCATTTTTTGAAAACACAGGATCAAGAAACCTTTCTAATACCGTATCATATCATGAAGCTCTGCTCCAAACAAGCCAACACAAAAAAGTTACCTTCAGACATCTGTCACGTTCTTCATAGAAGTCAACCGGAGCATGAGCCGGAACCGGCTGGATGGGGGTAATTCCACCGGTGCGATCTGGTCGTGGTTCGGGGCGAACGAATGGATCAACCTGAATATTGGAGTATTCTGCTGCCTCGGAGTTCATTTTTTATCTGAATGTGTAGCAACAATGTGAAACTCCAAAAGTTTATTCCAAAAAACTCAAAAGACAGCAAAAGTCTCAAAAGTTTTTAAAATATCTTATCTTGCGATATTTCGGTGCGTAGCACCTTCGTCAGGCCTGAAATTATTTAGCTTGTTTTTAATTAGATACTGTACCTACTACAGACTCACACGGACGGATCCCTTACTCAATCCACTTACCCTGTTGAAAAAAAATGGATTTTTCGGGACAACAAGGTAGGTGGACTGAGTGGGGGAGCCGTCCGTGCGAGTGGTATTTCTGTAGTAGGTACAGTATCTAACTAAAAACAAGCTAAATAATTTCAGGCCTGACGAAGGTGCTACGCACCGAAATATCGCAAGATAAGATATTTTAAAAACTTTTGAGACTTTTGATGTCTTTTGAGTTTTTTGAAGTAAACTTTTGGAGTTTCACATTGTTGCTACACATTCAGGTAAAAAATGAAACCCCGAGGCAGCAGAATACTCCAATATTCAGG
>MU913546.1:0-17030 GCA_036418165.1 Cooperia oncophora | reverse complement strand
GTACCTACTACAGACTCACACGGACGGATCCCTTACTCAATCCACTTACCCTGTTGAAAAAAAATGGATTTTTCGGGACAACAAGGTAGGTGGACTGAGTGGGGGAGCCGTCCGTGCGAGTGGTATTTCTGTAGTAGGTACAGTATCTAACTAAAAACAAGCTAAATAATTTCAGGCCTGACGAAGGTGCTACGCACCGAAATATCGCAAGATAAGATATTTAAAAAAAACTTTTGAGACTTTTGCTGTCTTTTGAGTTTTTTGGAATAAACTTTTGGAGTTTCACATTGTTACTGCACATTTAGCCAAATATCGGTAGAAATAAAAAAGCAAAAAGAGGGCAAATTACAGCTAATCTCGCTCACATCTCGCCTGAATTTTCCGGAAATGATATTGTCGAGGATAATTTTACCAATATTACCCAGCGAATTGTCCTTACCACCGAGACCCATGATCACATTTCCAGCAACGGCACCTGAAAATGAAGACAATAGACTTCTTTAGAGAGTATGTCAATCATAATAACATCAAGTAATAACAAAGTGTTGCACAGAAGTAGGTGTTGGGACCGGCATCTCACGCCGCAAGCCCTGTTTATAGTTAAGACACTGCTGTCGGCTGCTAGGAGGTTTACCATATGTTTCTGCAGTTCTCTATTTTGAATCCATCTCATCTATGTAACAAAAACTCCCAGAAACATTCGCAGCCACCAAAATTGACACAGAAGCCTCCTAAGCAACACAAAACTATAGCTCCGTATTTAGCACAGAGTGTTAGATTGAAGATAGTTTTTTTTTTGAGGGGAACGCGCCCAAATTATCTGGTTCACTCAACACTGCAATATTGTGAGCAATGTAGCACTTCAATCGTTGAACCAGTTAGATTCAGGTGCTTATGCCGCTGCAACGTAGTATTGCCATTGCAAGCTGCCCAATGACTTGGCTTCAGACTCCTGTGGCCTTTCACCCTTCAGCTCACCATACTGGAACAGAAGTTCGTAAATTGGCAATGCCAAATATTAGGTTCAAAGTCTCGAGGATTATCCAAGAGATTCTGACCCCGCAACAAAACAACGACAGGGGTTTACTACATGGCTTCAACTCCCTTCCCTTGGGAGGAAATCGAAAATTTCGCGCTATTCACCCCTTACCGCCCCAGTTTTCCAAAATCAGGCTCATTTTATCGATTTTTTTTCTTGAAGAGCAAATTAAGGTGAAAGTCTCCCTCCAGGAATAGTTTCACTCCCTGAGTACGATTATCACCACATCCACTTGACGCACACGCCACAGGCGCCGGCGCCGAAATACCGTAGATTAACGAACTAGCTGTAAACTTCCTCCCACGGGGTAGATTATCTCTCTGAACACGACTGTCACATCCGGTTGGCACAAAACAGCCTGGCCCCCTGCACCAGATGAGCAAAAGCAGACTGCGCTGCCACATGTACTGTTCTATCTGGCTAGCCAGTACCGTATTGTCAACTGGGTCCCAGCTTACTTCAACAGTAATAATTACTCATGCAGTTGTCGAACATCTGTGCACCAAAATCACCTCGGCAAGACTTCGCAAGAGTATTCACCCTAAATGATGCCCCTTCCCTATAGTTATCTCCCTCGTCACCCCATGCAGATGTGATAGTTCTGTTCACGAGTCAAACCACCTCTGAGAACAGATTTTCTCTCAGTCTGCTAGCTTGAGATATCCTGGTGGGGATGGAAGACCGTATTGTCCCGAAAGGATGCGATACAGGGGGTCAAACAAACCCCGGGAAAATTTCCAGACAAATCGCACTTTCAACCCGAACCTCGGAAAATGGGGTAGTAAGTGCCGGAAGAGCCGGAAATTCTGTTAGCGTTTCCGAAATTCTCGAAAAACAAGGGGAACAACTTCATGCATCTTCTGCGTTATTTCAACACGGCACCAGGTTGTCATGAAATGGAACTGGACGACCAAGATTGATGCATAAAGATGACCCCCTCAGGTGACGCCATGCACGCAATCTGTCCCTCGCCCACACTCATAGGTTCGTGACCAAAGTTTGCGAATAACAAAACTAGCGATTCCGCATTTTTTTGTAAGTTTAATGAATGCCAAGTGTAAGCTGTCAGAGAGCAAGATGGCAAAAGTTTTTATCGTAATTTCCAATCCCAGCATGGCTTTGGGATGGTCGAAATGTCACAATACATTTTCAAAAGGTAGACAAATACGTTAAATATTCTGACGATGGTGACGCTTTCAGTGAAAAACAGGAAGTAGTAAAGGGATTACTCCCTCTAGGAAGTAAAGCACAGGGATATGTAAGCGAAAATATCGGTAGCACCACTCACCAATAATACGTCCAGTGGCTGGATCAACCCCAAGGAAACGATGTGCAGCTTCACCGATGAGATTTCCAAGAATATTCACCACTCCTCCATTCAATCGATTCGGATTAATATTACCTCCTAAAAAAGTCAACTCCTTGAGCACAAATCCAACTCACTAACATCAGATCATTCAATGCTGATCGCTGAAAAAAGGGAAAAACGCAAACTTGAAGTAGTACCCACCTCCTCCACCATATTGGCCTCCACCTCCACCAATGAGGTTACCGATTCCTCCTATTATGCTGCCGATATCTGTACCACCACGGCCGCCGCCACCTCCACCACCTCCGCTAATCGTGTTGATAATACCTGTAACTTTCAATATTGTGCAATGATCTCAACTGAATATGGCAGTCACAATATAGCCTCATGAGTACATCAAGCCAAACAACCTGAACATAACAGAGCTGAAAATCGACAATGTATACTACTAGAATAACCTCCAATATCGTTGAAATTGAATCCTCCACCACCACCTTGTCGTCCTCCACCGCCACCTCCATAGCCTCCACCTCCATAGCCTCCATCGTCATAGCCGCCGCCACCGCCGCGATTTCCTGAAAACGCGATTTTCATCAAGAACATATCATTTTTTTTGTCCGTGTGCAGCTGGTCGGTTCCGAAGCCACGCATGGTGTTTTGAGCGCTTGCTTGGAAAATTCTCACAGAAACAGAATGACGTGATTTTTTTACGTGAGGCTCACTGCAAAACCAACCAACTGCACGAGATCGCCTACACGCATTAGTACAATGGGGCACAGAAAGCTTGTACAATTTCTCATACTGAGAAGACAAGTCAAAAGGCATGTGATCACCAAACAATATTCATCCAGCCACCTTACACCCACTACTCAGAAAAACGAGCAAGAAGCATACAAGGGGGGGGGGCAATGAAAAAAAGACATTTAAGAGCACGCTGCACGTTCGGACCTCCAACAAGGGTGTCGTATTTAGTTGATGGAGGGAGAGAGAGAGAGTGGTATTCGCCTAAATGAAAAAAGTTTTCGTTATTGACTTTTCTCCGTCTCTCATGCTCAAGCGCATAATCATAATCTTTCCCCCCCTCCCCCTCTCCAGACGCCCAAACCTTGTTCACCCGCTCAGCGATAGTTTTTTTTGCCTAGAAGTTCCGCGAAAAACTGAAAAAAGGTGGTAGAAAGTTGGAAGAATCCAGGATGATGGATGGGGAAGGGGACCACACTACAGGAGGAAATTTCAAGGAGAGGGTCGTAGTTTGCAAAACGCCCAACGCCAGGACGTGACCTGGCGGTATACACCTAATTGCAGACGGCCGGACTGACCCGCTACGCCACTACGTCTAAAGCTGAAAGCGTGGGCACGACGGCTGAGGCGGCGGTTACTGCCAACGTCACTGGTGGCAAAGGAGGCGACAGGGCGTTTGGCCACACCCCATTCAGCCCGTTCACCAGAGACGTTGGCACTCCCAGCCATCGTGCCCACAGCCAGTTGCTCGATTTTCTGACCAAGCCTTCATATGACCGCATTCCTCTGTGATCAAGCCTGTCTGGCATTAAACAAGAAATACAAGAGTGAAAGAAGAAGCATGTTAGAATTCAGAAAAAGCCAACCTCCACCACCTAGGAAGCCGCCGATGATGTCACCCATTGGGTCACGGCCTAAAGCTCACATAATAGCACATACTGTAATCAAGCACAATCAGAAAATTTCAGTTGTGAAATTTCGATTGTAGAGTAGAAACCAGTTCATGCAAAACTGACAATGACATTCTATTAGAACTACATCTACCTGATGCCTGAAGAAACATCACAGTAAAGCAGACAGTAACGAACAGCAAATCTATCTGTATGTTTCATGCACAAAACCACAGAAACCGTTCGACATTTCAACGGCAATGTCGTGACTTCGGAACGTCCACAGTCAGTTAGTGACCACACATAAACAATGACACATTCGGAGTCGAAACGTGTTACGGTTTTCGGGGTTCTCAGCAAATTATCAAAGCAGCAGCCTCTCCCGTACAATCGGTAGTGAGAACATTCTGGCTATACATACGGGTTCCACCGAACCTCTTTTGTCTTCTTTTCGGCCACCGATCAATCCGCCAAGAAAATCGAGCGCTTTGCTGCCTTTAGACTTATGTTGTGGCGGTGGTGGCTCCGGTTGTCCACCGCCGCCGTAGAAGCCGCCGCCTCCGCCATCATAGTTATTATAGCCACCTGAACGACACAACATGGAACACACAACAGCACACGAACAACGTTTAATTTCATCTCAAAGCGCAATAAGCAGTGAAGAACGGGTACATAGATCAGATCGAAAGCTGCACTCATTTTCGCGCTGGATTCATCAGATCTGGGGAGAGGATTTAGGGGAAATCCCACTTGGGAGCGAAAACTATCAGCGACAGGTAGTGCAAGTTTTGGCGTAAATTATCAGAAATGGCAACGCAGCAGTGTTACTTGCTCGGGGTTAAAAACAGCGAAGAAACAGGCTGAAACCCTCAGCGAATAATGTACGACTAGTCCTAACAGGTACGCTAATTTTACCCCGTTCCTTACTCTCCTTGCTCGAAGCTGTAGATCATGGATCATATCGTAAAGAGCAAAAGAATGGAGGGCATTTTTTGTCGAGGATTTTTTCCAATCATTAATTCCCCCATTGTTGGCAAAGTGGCGGAGGAGGTCGCTCCCTTATCAAGGTAAAATGTTGGCGAAATGCGGAAGATTGTGGGTAGACTGAGGGGGAGGTTCCTGCCGAGGGAGAAAAATTGGAGAAGAGGCCATGGTGTACTTACATGACCCATCCCAATAACTTAATTTGGGTGGTTGAACCCCGGTAGTGTAGTAGTGAACCCCCAAGGAGTAGCAGATAATAAGGACTGCGAACGACTAATGGAAAATGGTACTAATGGTGCTCAGCACCGAAGCTATGTGTCCTGCAGTAAAACAAGATTAATAAGAAAAACGGGATTTAATTGGGATCCGGGTATGGAAATAGTTTTTGAGGAGCAAAATACATCGAGAGCACCCAAACCAAGGACTGGCTTCGGATATCAGAAAGAAAACAATTACAATCACATGTACGCAAATAGAAACTCTAAATGGAAGCAAATCTAAAATGACAAATACATAAGAAGGCACACCAGCCAACAGTTGTTAAGAAGGCAACGACTTGAGAAAGATAGTGCGAGTGCATCATAGCAGCATATGAAGGCGAAGGATATCGGAAAAGAGTTTCCAAGGAGATAGAACAAACAATTACCACATTTGGAGGTTAGACTACACATGAAAACGTCTAAAGAATCAAATGAAGGCGGAACTGAGAAAAAGAATCTAGGTCCATAGCACGGGACAGAAAAGGCATTACTGAAGTTTGAAAATGCATTGAAAAAAACTCGTACCTCTACCACCGCCGCCACCACCACCCAGTACATTATCGGCAAGTCCAGCGAGAAGGTATCACCGCCGGTCACCTGCTGGGCAATTCATAGAAGAACGGTAGAAAACATCAAAGAAAGAATAAACGAATTAACAATAGAATCAGTATAACTGCGTGGATGAGGGAATAAAAGCTTCAAATCATTGAAAAGGGCAGGTTGGACTGAAGGTAAGTCTAATCTATTCATCATCCAGGGCTATATACCCTTTAATGCTCGCCTTCAAAAAGCCACAAAATGTTATCTTCATTTATTTTTCTGGCAACCGAGAGGTGTAGATTACCAGAACGTTTCCACCGCGACCAATTTCTCCCAATTCCCAAAACAAATTTCACAACTGTTTAACGCTACAAAACATGGCACAAGACCAGCGCAGTTCCACTTGGTGGGGGCAGCAAACCCAAGCGCTACTTTTTTACCATTTCACACCGCTACGGCCTAACAGTTTATAGGTTTTACCAAAAATTGGACCTACCAATTCACGTGACCTTGCAAAACGATCTAGCGAAAGAGCAAAATGCTCCTCCCAAGCCGAATAGCGCCCACCAGATCTCCTCACACTATTAAGTTTACTGTTATGAACTTGCCACACTCATACGAGCAGTTATTCTATGACCAGTCGCCTCGCCGGCTGACGCCGGCGCGGCTCCTTCTGATACGGCCCGGCTGCGCCGGGCGGGCGCGGCTTCGCCGCGCGTGCTTTCTTTCACATATTTCTAGATTCAACTGATATCCCCTTTTGTTCTGTACTCCACTTTTTTCCGGTGTCTGAAGTACTCTTGAGCTATTTTACAGATTCTTCGTCTGACTCCGCCCACCTCGGAGCAGGCCCCGCCCACAATGTTTTTGCTCCACACTCTCACCGACGACCCTCTGCTGACCTTAATCCACTTTTTTTCCGGTGTCTGGAGTATTCTGGAACCGTTTTACAGACCTTTTTTGTCTGGCTCCGCCCACCTTGCTCCACAATCTTAACCGACGGCTCTGCTGACCTTAATCCACTTTTTTTCCGGTATCTGGAGTGTTCTGGAACCGTTTTACAGACTCTTTTTGTCTGGCTCCCGCCCACCTGGACAGGCGCGCGGGCTGGCCCCGCCCACAATATGTCTACCCCATATTTCTCAATCGGCGACCCCTTGCTGACCTGAATCTTTATTCCGGTCTTCGGAGTGCTCTGGAACCGTTTTACAGACCTTTTTGTCTGGCTCCGCCCACCTCGGAGCAGGCTCCCCACAATGTTTTTGCCCCACAATCCATCAACCGAATGCGACCTCTGGATCGATCCTTAATCCACTTTTTTTCCGGTATCTTGGAGTGTTCTGGAACCGTTTTACAGACCCGTTTTGTCTGGCTCCGCCCACCTCGGAGCAGGCTCCGCGCCACGACAATTTTTTTTGGCCCCCACAGTCTTAACCGACGACCCTCTGCTGAACTTAATCCACTTTTTTCCGGTATCTGGAGTGTTCTGGAACCGAGCTACAAACTTTTAAAATGAATACCCTGCGATTTAGGGCAAGCTCCGCCCACTGTGGGGCGCGGGGGGGGTCCCCCTCCTCAGACACACTTTGAGGTGCCGCTGAATATTCGCCAGATATTTTACATTCTACTATTGAGCTTTGTCTTGCGACCTTCGAAAACTCTCGCTGCCAGCGGGAAGGCGAATTATGGAACATTTTTCTGCGGAACCCCAAACTTTCGGGGAGTGCCCGCCCACTGTGGGCGGAGCTTCCCTTAGGTCAAGTGTGCTTTTTATTTCTTGTCCCACGCCCTACCCATCCCCACCTTGACCGGACCTCTCCAAGTCGTTCTTCAGGTCGAACCGAATTTCCGGACAGACAAACTTACAAACTTACAAACAAACAAACAAACAAACAAACAAACAAACAAACAAACAGACAAAGCGAATTATATATATGGGGTGATAGCTAGGACAAGTGAAGCATAGCCCATTCGTGCAAGTCCAAAAGCGCTCTGCTCCTCCAGCCACGATACAGGGCCGGTCGAGAAAGTTCCCGAAACAACCAAAATCAGAACAGGTAGCGCTTGCGCGAAAATAGGTTTCCAAATACAAGCTATAGCTATAGCAACGGGTAAATACAAGCTTCCTGTGACCCTGGGGATGCCCCACTTGTGCAGGTAACCTCCCAGTTGCCGCCCACTCTACTGTAAGCGTTAGATAACAAACCCTGCATTACTGTAATCGTCGAGCTCCTCCTCAGGGAAACTTTCGAGCAGGGCGCATCCGGAAGTTGGGAAAACTACGACCCCTGACCTCTCCCCACTGAATCTACCCTTTGTAAGACACCCTTCCCATCCACCATATCGAATACCATTTTCCCCGAATTCCCCAAGTTACATCCACTTTCCGCAGTTCTTTTTTTCTGAGGAAAAAAACGCTTCTCAGAAAACTGCCGTTGAGCTGGAGAGGGGGAAGAGTATGCAGCACACATGAAGTAAGAAAAAACGAAGAAAATCAACATCTTCAGATATTCTTCTCGAAAAGCACATAAGACAGTCCCTTCCCCCCTTTTTTTCAACGACCTGTTATGACCCCTCGCGCTGGGATCCCCAGACAATGACGAGCCCTGTTCTCGAGTGAGCGGAGCGTACTCTTGCTGGGGATCTCCAAGGTATGACGAGCCCTGTTCTCGAGTGAACGGAGCGTAAAACAATTCCGAAGATGGCAGTTCGATATCTAGAAGCATAGGTATCGATCCATTCATCCACATCCTATCCTTGCTCTCAAAAAAACTTCACTAAAGCGCTGCCTCAAACCGCTATTAAAGGGATTCAAACAATCGGTATTTTTGAACCAACCTTTTGATCACCTTCTATTATTTACTCACGTCAAGGCACCATTGTCAGAGAGTAAACGTACCCTGTCTCTGATGAGATTCCCAGCGATATTCCCGATCAGACCGCTGAACTCGTCCTCCTTGACAACAACCTAAAAAGGTACACGTTACCTTCTTCTCTTTCATGTACAGTCGCGGAAAAAAAAGCTTGGATAAAACCCAAATCGTGCGCCTTTGATGCGCTTCACTCTGAAAACTTTCAACTGCACGATGAAAAGTCGTTTGCCCCTAATGCAGCACTCCGAAAAAGCTACTCTGAAAAAAGTTGTTGACTGAATTCGTTGCAGGGAAAGAATTTTGAAGATTACGGTGATGAGGCACATTGAGTAAGGGAGGAGGGGGGGATCTGCGGGTGGGGTGCGGACTGCCAATGTAGCAGTCGACTTTTTTGCCTCCTCAGGCGAGTCTGCTACTAACTAGCTTTCACCGCAGGCACGAAAAACTCAGTTGGTTCAGGACCGAAGCAGATTTCGTCCTTTGAACCCCAGACCAAGCTTGTGATAAGTGGCGCCACTTGTCACTGCACTATACTCGCTTGAGCGAAACTTTGATATTATTGGATTATAACATTAACTTCGTAGCTTCTGACCCCAATACTGGATGTATAAAAAGAGATTAGATAGATTAGAACAGATGAAATCTTTCCAAGGGCTTTGTTCCATTTTTTTTTTCCGCGGCTCTATCTATACAATACGTATGCTTTGTAAACCTAGCGCATTCAGCCCTCATGACCTCTTTCCCCATCGCACCCTTCTGAGTTAGACGAAATGGCCGGATGAACAAAGCAAGATTGTCCGAAAGAAAACCCTCCACAGTACCTTCTGCATGACCTCTTCGTCAGCCATGGTTGCTTGCTGTGATTGAACGTTCGTGACGGTAGTCTTCTGGTAGTGTTCCTCGTTCTCAACGGCTCGATCGGTGTCTGAAATCAATTGAAAACTGAACAAAACCTTAAGAATGCTCGCTTCAAAAGAATGAGAGAAGAAAACGCCGAGCGAGAATGAAAGTTAAGTGAAGAATTTTCGTGCGAGAACCTCGAGGATGAGTAGAAGAGAAATTCAAGAGAAATGACAATGACAGAGAGGTAATTCTGATGCCATATATGTAAGTAACTGAGGACCAAAAAGGATACAGCTTCTGTCCTTGGTGAACCCCCTTCTTATATGGTCGCTCGCATTCTACAATTCGGAATCAATTCAGTATCGCAATGGCTTGTTGAATGCGAGCCAATAGATTTCCTGGGTCAGCCAAACCATTGTAAATCCTCAGATTCCGGTAAGAATACATCGGCTCGGAGAGATCAGGCGTGAAGAATTGCAAGATCGGAAAAATGGAGAATCAGCGGAAGATTAGATACATATCTATTGAATGAGCAGCAATGAAGACTGGGCAATGAGTGATTTGCAGAAACAGATATCATCAGATAGGTTTCGACTCGTTCGCGCGGATTATGGAGCGTGCCACGGCTGTGTTCGACATGCCTCCAGCCCGCTCTCCCCCAGTTGTTGGACCCGGTAGGCAGCAACAATGGTGGAATGGTACAGTCCTGTTGCTTGCCGAACGGGTTGACGCCACTCCGACACGCCGTGTCATCCACTGTGAACAAGGCCATCTCCGATCTTTTCCGAAATTTCCTTGATTTTCCTCATCAATGCATAACGCCTTCCGAGCATTCTGCTATTCTCTAATGTAGCAACGCATGTACACGGTTTGAGTAGGCCCGGTAAAAAGTGAAGCCTGAGAAAAATGGACCGTGCAAGCGAAAATTTCAAAAAGGCGAAGCGGGACGTGATGCATGGCTTTGTATACCAGTAAATTAAGAATGCGATCATTGATGCGGGTGAGCGAAGCTGAAGAATTCAAATGGAAGACACCTTTGAAAGAATCCACTTTCGAAACCCTCTGAATAGTCCATACCAGTGAAAACCACCGCGTACGTGCATGGATAGAATAGGAGGGGGGGAGGCAAAAAAGTGTGAACGATACATTCTCACGGTTTAAACATTGACGGATTTAGGGCAACTCGATCTCATTGACACCCATGGGCGTCCCAGAAAAAGTGATAAGTGCACGATTACTCGAAGCGTTTATAGAAACGGGAGAGAAAAGCTTCAGTCTACGAGGACCATTCAACGGAGCTAAAATAAAAATTTTTCTGTATGCACTTTGTTACTATAGACCTTTATTCGCTTCCTCCCAATCTTGTTGCCTTTATACGAGCACATGGTCCCCTCATATTCTGGAACGTTTTCGCTAGCGTTTATAATGATTTTATAGTCTCTTAATTGCATTATTATATCCGAATTTTATGATGACAGGGCACCTGTTCCTGCTTTAGATGCCTATAAACAGACGCCATTTTGCATTTGGTAGGTTCCAAGATTTTATTCCTTGCAAGCTGCTGGCAATCATTTGTTCACTCCTAGTCGTATTCCGATAAAAATCTCAAACAAATCTTCACACCAGGGCAACCCTTGACGATGTTTCCGCTAAAAAGAACTTTCTACAACCTCCGTATTTCCTTCTTTGATACTCCCCACCACAAACATCCAAAAAATTCTGTTGAGCGAAGTGGACTATTCTACTCTAAGCTACATTACCAGAAACAGTAGGTGCAGCGCCTGCCACGTTTGAGTAAGAGCGTGGAAGTGGTATAACGACTGTAAAACAATATGGATCAATAGTCTAAAAGTCCCCCATGCGGCCGAATACGACCCCTCGCTCGGAGTCCATAACGATGATGCGCCTTTGGTTCTACATTTCTCGCACTCACCAGCTTGCAGTCAAAGAAATCATTCTACATCTAACGTCTGGGAGCTATCCGCGAGACAACGAAATAAAATTGAAGACGAAAAATGTGGAAAAAAAATGTATTTTGGTAACGCTATTGTTCTGCTTCAACTCTATGTTCTGTTAGCTAGAATGAAACTGAGAACAGTCAGAAGAAAAAGTTAAAAATGAAAAAAAAAATGAAAAAATGGAATAATTAATGTGTGCAATTTGTCCATTTTTTGCAAGATGTATTTTCACAATCGCGTCTCATCCTGCAAATTTAGGAAATTCCCGTCAGGTACCCTGTGAACACCTGCCAAGGTTGGCAAAATGGTACAGGCGTCATTGGAAAGCCATTTCTCAATGTTTTTTTTTTCAAATTTTGACCAGTTATTTCGACAAGTATGACAGCAGCTCAAGGTGATTAGCAGGTGATAGTAAGGTTTACAGGTGCCGATAAGGTAATAGAGTATCCACTGTATACGGTTCACTGAATTTGGTATGCTTATAAGTGCTAACAGGTGACCCCCTCCTTCCCCGATATAATTCACGCTGGTAACCGCACTGCATCGTTAAACACATAAAAATGAATTAGGTAGAAAATACTCATTCACCATAAGGCATGGATACTTTGCTATGTGTTCACAACGTTAACTGCGATTCTGGTTAAGAACAGTGTGCAAACAGAACTGGACTGGCACGACTGGCACTGACACAACAACGAACAAAGTATCCAAATGAAAATAAACACTTATTGATTTCCTTATCATGTGTTATAGTTATAGTGAAGGCTTTACCTAGAGCTTGGAAAATTGCCGCCACCATAAACATCAAGAATTAAATGGAAGGTGAATACAGCAATTTTGCAAAATATGCCGAGTAAAACCATTGATGAAATGGAAAACGGCAAGAAGTTCCCCCCCCCCCCCCCCCCCCCCCCCCCAACAATAAAGCAAATCCATGTCATGTGGATCAGAAATCCGAAGGCGAAAGAAATCTCGCAGAGGGAGTCGTACTTGGAGCAGCGCTGAGAGGGGGTCGTTTTTGTGATTGCTGAATGGTGTTTGCATCGATTGTGAAAGGGTGGGAGGTGGTAAGACGCTGAACGACCAGTTCTCTTCAAAATGAAACGAGACATGATTTAGCCTGAAAATTGCCTCTTTTTACTTCTATAAGTAACCAAAACCTGACCCAGCATGTGGTATCAATGTGATAGCGGTGGCAACAAAAGTGGAACAAAGTGGAACAGAGATGGCCGAGGAGACCGCTGGCACCAGAGCAGTGTGTAATGAACAGTTAAGGTGGCTCTATATCAGCGACGCGCCTTTGTGTAAACTCGGCATCGGTCTTTAAACAAGTTGGGGGAAAAGAAGCCCAGCTTGAACAGTCTCAACCTGAGCAATTACCTTTAAATTTACCCCTTTTGAACGCAAGTTTCATAGAAAAACCGCTACTAAGTGAGCCATAACGCTGTGATAGAAGAAAATTTCTGGGCCAATCAATCCCTTTTGTAGCTGCTTTTCGAATGTGATTTGGCCGTGCAATGACATCGAAGTCAAATCTAATCGCCAGAAGAACAATGCTATTTATGCTCCCGCGAAGTTTCTGATACCAACTGAGTGACCCTAGGGGATCGAGGCTGGATTCACGCGTATGGAACAGATTCGAGGTCGAATCAGCATTATGAGCCCGGTAAGCGGTGCCATTGTGCCACCACCTAGCCGTACGAGTTGTAGTAAATAATGCTGTTGTTGTGCTAATGGTAAGTCAGATTTTTATAGAAATGCCTCCTGAATAAATTCAAAAGTTACCAGCAAAAGCAATGTTGCGCGGACAATAAGATTATGATTTCTAATACGATACGTGTGGATGGATGAAAACAATGAGCCACTGCACGCACCACGGTACCACTGCCCGCTACCTCTCGTGTCAACCTCATCACGACCTAATCGTCTATCTGATCTATCTCCTCATCTGCAATGAGTGATGCCATTGCCTTAGTTGAAGGCAGACCCTGTAGTTGCATGCTGTGATTCGGCGTTCAGTTACAAACCTACAGGTGCTAAGTTACTCTCCAGCGAAGAAAAGATCAAAAAATCATAGGCAACACAGTAAGGACCCCCTGACTGCCTCATTTTTCGAGTCGTCAAAATATGCTCATTTCACGCCAGCAAAGGTATATTCTGCCGCCTGGCTGGTCTGGTTCACTCACTGCTTTCGCATCATTGTGGTGTAGTGCTAGTACATCCAGCAGCCTAAAAGAAAAGCAAAAAAAACGCGGTATCAATACTATACTCATGACGCAGAACAGCCTGAGCGGGCCAACTAGGAAGTATTCAGAACTACCGCTGAGGATCGCAGTGCCTTCGTCACCTACTGTGAAGCCGCGAAAGTGGGACAATCTGACCATTAAAAATTAAGATTAAGGACTAGAATACTCGTACAAGAAAGAACGCCTGCGAATCGCATGAGCGCGGGGACACGTCTTAAACCTCATTCGAATTTAGATTCATAGCACTTACGATAGGTTAATGGACTGAGTAATGGATGCACAAATAGCGACATAACTACCAGCGAACAAATACGACAAGGATTCCCGAAAAAATCATCTCTGAGTAGAAATACAAGAATTATTCATCTCCGTATTATTTATGGATGGAGCTGAGGGAGTGGGGGAGGGGGGGGGGAGGAGGAACTTCCGTTTCGTAAGGCAGTTTGCTGGTTCCCAGTGCTGGTTTGATCACTTAGCGGATGGCCTTCTGTGAGTCCTGCAGATTCTTCTGAAGCCAGGGAATATGAGCTTCGTTAACACTTGACAAAAGCCTACAGGTCTTGCCAAAATCAGACCTGTAAGTTAACGGAAACCAGTAGAAGGAACTTCCGAATTAGGACAATGTCCCCCTCCCCCCTAAGCAGGACAGCGGCTGAAGCTATATATTAATTCTAATTTCAATAATAGAGAGTATTTCAGAGGTGACGAAGATACCGAAATATCGCCGAGAAAAATTTCACAGCAATTTGCCAATGCTTTTTTCCAGACAAGGTTTTTGAACCTCTGTATCTTTTTCACTTTCAGTGACAATGAATTTAGAACTTCGATTTGTTATCACATGTTTCACTGTTTTGCAAGAGAAAAAAAATTGAGCAGATTCCAAACTAACAATACCAGACTGGAACAATGTGGAACCGAGAAGAAAAGTGTTACCCAAAAGTAGGAAAAAATGTCTGAAGGTTTGAAGTACATCGAGGCAGTGCGGCATCACAGTCCGAAAATGGTAACAGTAATTTTCTCAAACAATTTTCGACCGGGCAATCCACCGAGCAAGTCTGGTTTTCAAGGCAGCACCAACGATAAGAATCAACATAGCTTTTTAAGGGCCTCAAAGGTCGCACAGTCTTGAGCATCAATTTTCTTGTGTTTGGAACAATTACAAGACCAAATGGTTTCTGGATTTTCGAACAGAGAACATGCGATAAAAAAAAACAGTGTTTAAGGTTATGAGAAATGCAGTTAGCTGTCAGCTTATGAGTTTAGTAGAATTTCTAAGGTTTTTTTTTTTGGTTAGGGTGAGGGCAAAAGAAGTTCTCTACGGAAGGCAGACATTATCAAAAGCACACGCTGACGAGGGCAATGAAAGACCGGAGACAAAGTATTCCTAAGATGATCGCCCATGCAAGCAGAATCGAGATCGCGTGCCGCATCCCTAATAGGGATTGATCATCGGCGAAGACTTTATCGGTGACCTTCAATGTTTCCAACGAAAGGTTGGCTGTGATCCAAAAAGAGCCTGGCAGTGCGAACAAAGCCATCTTTCACGACGAGGAACTCTGACAAAGTTTTAGCGCACAATATTGTCATTTTATCGTCCCGTTTCATTATTACCACATTATCATCTCATTACCATTCACATCCTATGTCACCTGCCTCATAAAAGGGCGATAAAGTCAAGACATGGGCAAAGTACATTGCATTCTAAGCATTGGTATCGAAATATAAGAGAAGTTTTTGCTCTTGCTTTTGAGAAGTTATTATTGTGATAGCATTTCGATAGATCTTTTAACGGTAGAAGTTTCCGCTTAACAAGAGCATATCACTGTTTCAACTCGAGCAATAAACTAGTTTCAATCTCTACTGATAAGCAGAAGATAGCAGCAGTTCCGGAGGAAGTCAACACATCAGCCACCACAAAAAAAGGCTACGGAAAGATGACTAAGACAAGAAAAAAGAGGAGGCAAAATAGAAAAAAAAACAGAAAGAAGAGGTTGACAAAAAAACACCAAGCTGAACCTTCGCTTCCGAGCCATAGAAAAAACTAGCAAGAGTTCATTCTCTTTTTTTTCTTGGGTTACTTGGGTTTATATGGAAAGGTGAGAGCGAACCGAATGCGAACAACCAGTTTATACCCATTAGGCAACAGTGTTTTCGCACCAAATGTTAATATTGGTTCCGATCGATTCTGGCCAGATTGGATGCTTTTTCTTCCATTCGCCAAAGAGAATGATTAACGATTGTGGTAGACAGTGAATGTTCTCACGAAAAAAATTATTCAAAAAAGGTATGTATCTCATCTGTACATTGTAGCATCACAGGTAACACGAACAACGAACAGAGGAAAATAATTAGACCTAGATAGCGCCACCGCCCCTACGAATCCCACTGAGAGAATTCGTGTTCTGTCTCTCTTGAATTCTACAGATTCCCCTTTGGCCCCTTTGGTTGGATAATGCTAACTTCACACAGTGTGAGCCTTACGCTAAAAGTCAGCTTTACGCTGGGTTGGAGCCAGGACACATCGCTGTTGGGAATCCCCAATAGGGGGGTCGTATTTGGCCGCCAGGAGAGGGGGTCGTATTTGGGCTGGGAAAAATTTATTTTGATAGTTGATTTTTCTCGCTTCATGGACGTTGTAAAGGGGGGGGGGGGGGTCGTATTTACGTTTTGGCATTGTAGGAGCGGTGGTTGACCTTTCCTGATTCCCGTTTCATGCGTACTATACCCCCCCCCCTCTCGACGGCAAAATTTTTGGGAAAAAAAGTAGGGAAGTTTTCGGTAATTTTGGAAAAAGTGGCATAAAGTTGGGGAAAATCGGTGAACTGGTAGAAAGGGAGGGGGGCCCTATTGTCTTGCGGCTTTTCCTGTCACATGTGCTATTGACCCCCCCCCTGCTCGACTAGATGAGAAGGGACAGAGGTTGGTGGGGCGGGCCAGTAGTACCCGAATCAAAAAAAAGGAGAGGGTGGCCGTATAGAGCCGACTAAAATCCCCAACCAATGATGTGCCCTGGTTGGAGCTCTACGCAAGGACAGAGAGGTGCCATTTGGTCGCTGGAATAGAAGATCACATTTTTTCTTAAATTTTTTTTCCATAAATTATCATCGGCTCACTTCATTGATCATATCCCGTTACTGAACATTCCATATAATACGCTAGAAATTTCAAATTGTTCAGAACTTCCAATGCTTCAAGAACAATGCGCAAGCTCTGAGGTGGGGATATTTTGATACCTTGTTTTCTGCCATCGAGATTGCTGGATGAAAAAAAATTTTTGGAGGTGCCATGTTTCGACCAGATCGTCGTTCTAAGAGGCTCAAGAAGGGCTCAAGACTTGAAAGTTGCTC
>MU913545.1:9328-28570 GCA_036418165.1 Cooperia oncophora | reverse complement strand
AATTTGTCTGAGATGCTTTCAGCGGTTTTAATCTAAAAACACTGACTGCACTGACTTCAGTGGAGTTCAGTGAGCTCTTCGACTGGCACCTGTAAGCCATTGAACAGGTCATATTGCTCCAAAAGCCAGGCGAATAGAATGCGTGCCGCATTCCGAAAAGGGGTACATCAACCTCGAGTACTTTACTCCTTCCCACATCAAATCTCCGAAGTGACACCTGAGAAATGAAGTTGGCGCTAAGTAAAGAAAATAATGGCCCTAGAGAATGAGATTGATGAGGGCAAGGACCGGACTGGTACTCCCGTCTTGGTATTACATTCAGGGTACAGCATCGTGATGTGTGAATTGGTGGTGTCACTACGACCACCCCCCTCGGAGAAAGGTCTGGGTGCGACCCCCCACACCTAAATGAGGGTCTCGGTACGAAACCCTTCCCTTCCCCAACACCTATCTATCACTGTCCTTCAAGTTCCCAGCTTACCAGCTTACTACCACTTTTTCCAAAACCTCCCACATTTTCCAGTTTTTCTCCAACCCAGAAATTTTTACTCGTGCGGGGGGGGGGACTCCAACGCAGAAAATCCCAAAGACACGTACGATCCCCTCTCTCCCAACAACGACCAAACACGACCCCCCTCCCTCTCCCCAGCGGCCAAGTACCATGTATTTCACACAACTATGCAGTACCCTGATTACATTGTCAGTCCCTAGATTCAACACAAGTTCAAGATTTTCTGGCATTGAAGAATTTCGTAGTTTTTTTCTGGCTCCACGACCTCCCTACCATTCGCTTTCCTCGTGCTCAAAACCATATGGCACAGAATGTAAAGACATTACAGCTTCGATAGATTCTTTTACTGCGATTTTATTGAGCACCAAACAGCTGATTCCTGTTCAAGTTGAACCTCATCTTCCAAGTTTAGCTAAAATTCCCCTCTTTCTTACAGAGCCTCGCATAGCACAGTCGACTCGCATAGCACAGTCTTGCTGAAGGCACACTAGCATATTCTTCAACAACATCAAACTCGCCACACGGTGTCAATCAGGAACCAAAGGTGATGTTTTTACCGCACGAACCTCCGATCGTCTAGTGCCCCCTAACCGGCTGTTCCGACATAGCACTGCCGCTAAACATTGGACGTGACACTCCACTCATTCCTATAGGGTTCCTGACTTGAAAGACTTGAGTGTTCACTCAGTAGATCGAAAGAACTGCCGCTATGATTGTGACTCATACATTTATTCGTCACCGAATTCTCTTTTGTGTTATCAAAGGCGATAATCATCGCAGAAGCCGCTGCGGGTGCGGTGTTAGTAGCAACTGCAAGCTTCTATGAATTTTTCTGCGCTGGCAGCTTCGCGCATCGGGTCTCTCAGGAACGAGCTGGCCACTCCGCATTTCACGGCGAACCTATCCGCCCTCCTCTCCTCGTTCTCTTCCTCCATGACCCAGGCCCTCATATATCTCACACTGAGCAAGACCTGCGGAATAATATTTATGTCAAGTGGTATACAGTAGTCCACACTCGTCACGCACTTCATACTTTTCAAGCAAGGCTCAAAAAAAAAGTAGTGGAAAGAAGTTAGTCGATTAACCAGGCTCTTCTTTTGGCCACAAATACGCCAATGTCGGAAGGCCAAAAAGTGCGGCCTATAGAACACTATCTCGTTAGTTTGTGCCCGTCGTTTCGCTAAACATTTTTATATGTGGGGAAGGGTGGACAGGCAAGCTTATCTATATCTTTATACTCTTAAGAGGGTAAGCGACATCGGAAAACTAGCTAGTGCTGCGCCATATCCAGCACTCTCCCCCTAGACCAGGGTACAGCATCGTGAGTGTGAAATGATAGTGTCGAACCCACTCCTCCGAGAGAGGGTGTCAGTAGGACCCCTCCCTAAATGAGGGTCTCGGTACGCGAACCACCCCCCCCCCCACTTCCACAACACCGTCCTACCAATTTCCCTCATTTTCCAGTTTTTCACGCAAAAATTTTCCGTCGAGCGGAGGTGGAGGTGGGGGTATATAGTGCACATGAAACAGGCAAAATCACGCGAACAATCAACAACCGGACAAGTTTCTCTCAGAAGGTTATTACGACTCTCCTCTCTCCCCCAACGACCAAATACGACCCCCCCCCAGCGGAAAAATGCGATCCCCCTCCTACGTGTTCCACAAACGATGCTCTCCCTGCCCTAGACATGCACCAGTTTGTGCAGCAAAGCGCTATAGTGAGTCAACTTCCTAACTCCTGCGCCTCTGCTGGCATGACCATGTTTAGCCAAGCTTTTTTGACGCTGTAACCGAGGCATCATTTTGCACACATCGTACACCTCCCAAAAGCCGATGCAGAATGCGATGGACAAGCTGAAAAGTCGAACAATTCTGCACCTGTCTAGCCGCCATCGCTGGTGAAAATTGGGACCGTTGGAACGCCATAGCGTGAAGAACTTTACGGTAGCAATTGGATACAAATGCTGAGAAGGCTTAATGCCGTAAGAAAAGTGCATCACTCTCACCTTACATCATTGTTGTAAAAATGATGTAAAACTGAAGGATCATAGATCATATACTGCAGTTCAACTCCACTCTGGAATTGCCCAAGGGCTGCAAGGAATTTGGAAAAGGTTGTTGGTTCAGAAAAGGTGTACAACAATGATTTAGTACCCTATGAACGCTTAAAACTCTGTGACTGTCAGCAGTACTGGATCGCGTCAACTGCTTCCTTTTTTCATTAGGTTGGGTGCGGGGAAGTTTCGTTCACATTTTTCAAACTAGGCTTTCTTTTTATAGAGAGGAGTGTAAGATCAAAATTGTACAGCAATGTTACTGCGGGGTCCTTGCCAGTGTTTGAGCACCTCATGGATGCCATTGCTTCACTATGCAGGGAGACACGACGCAAAGTTGGACACCATCTCAACCTCGACTTGAACTTGGGTATGGAAGGTTTTTCTACGTCCGCATAACATATCGATTAGCGGAAGGCAACCTTGCTATTAGAAGGGCGGTGTCTGTGCTACACAAGTGCAAGGGGAGAGAGATCAAGCTCCATTGCATGAGGTACGGCTCGAACTTTTTTGGACCAAGTGCGTTGCACTATCTTGGTGAGGGCCGGCTGTGCGGACAAATTTTCCCTCTGATCCACGATACGCCTTAGATCTCGTAGCTGCTTTGGCTTGCGCGTACGGCATTGACAAGAACGCAGCTTGCTTCATGCAGCAGTTTCATCGACCCCACAGCTGCCCTCAGCCTGAGTTTGAGGGTAAACTCAAACCTCCACTTCGTTCATCAAAACTGTAGGCTCCCTAGGCTCCCGCCTTGAAGCGTCACTGTCGTGGTAAGGATGCTCGATGATTGGGGGCATCGTGCTTATTCAGCTCCATCAATTTGGCATCTGCAGCTAACACGCTGGCGTGAGGGTGGTGGGTGAAATAGTTTGTGAAAGTTGTTGGATGGGTCGGGGCTGATGGTAGCGGATAAAATCCTTGTGCATATTGCAGAAGAAGGAGCAAGAGGCAAGCGAGTGGTACTAACAGAGAGACCACTCCTTGTTGTATAAGAGCTTACATTACCGGTTACCACTCTTGGTAATGGGCAAGTAATTTGAGTTCGGAAAAGAGTGACAGAACTTTCCCGCCAACCTAATAATTGAGGGGAGAAAGTTGTAAAATCAAGGGCGGAATGCGACACTAGATATCCTAAACGATGACCAGGTCCGAAACTCGCAGAGCGCTTCGTCGATGAGTGACGAGGCAATCGTATTATGACGGGTAGGGGTCAAGCGGCGCCGTCGCGGGACGAGTTGTTCTGCTTTCCCGTTTGAAGCTAAAGGTGGAAGGGTCGAGAAAGGTGGATTTCACTCTGCGTAAAGCTTCACTACACCTGAATTCATATGCGTTTCGATGCTTCGACTGACACACTGAGGATTGAGGATTTGCCTCACATCCACGATGTGCCGCGTGCAACGACGCTAGTCTCGATTGTCTAGTCCGTCTCCTGTACTATACACCTATTCACATTCTTTGCTTTTTTATCTGTACAAGGGGGGGGGGGCAAAAGAGTCACTTTTATTCCTTGACTTTCGAGGCGCTATAAGTTACAAGTATGATCGGACATTTCTACCACCATATTAAAGAGCATATTAAATACTATCATGACACTCCGCCACAGCCTTCTGGACGAGCGCCATCGAGAGATTCTGGCACGCGATGGGTGCCTGAGATCAGCGAGATAGTTGATTTCTCCGCCACTGTAGACCGCCGTAGATCAATTACCCTGTTGAGCTCCGCCCGAACCGGGTAATTGAGGGGGTTTAGGTCAGGTGACCTACTTAGATATTCCATCTTCTTCAGGTACTCAACGTCCTTCCATTCCAAGTGGGCGAGAGTTTTCCAACGCCCTTCGAATCCACGTGGTGTCGCCCAATCCTGTAGCAGTACAAAGTTTCCAAGAAGGTACGGGTGACGACATGTAGGGAGGATATTCTTCTCGAGTTGTAACCGCCAGCGCTCACCTTCAGTCCGGGGTTCACGAAGAAAATATCGGTCTTTCCATTCCAGGTACAGGTCCATACCATCACCCGCGCCTTGGCGACTGCGGTGAAGATGATGTCCTAGACCGTAGCGACGTTGTCGGAGCTGCTCGATGTTGGAGGTCATCCAGATCGAGAGTACTGGTCTCCAGGTAGCTATCCATGGGTGACTCCATACTAGAAGTTTCGCAGCTGTTTGGAGGTGACATGAATTCCAAAGGTCTTCTCCAGTCAGGCTGCGACTGGAGATGACTTCATATTTTGGTGTACATGAAGGTGATGGGCGAGAGCCAGCTCCTGCTTATCGAGGAACATCTTGGGTATCTTCCGCCCTGGTACTCGTATCCACGTCTTCTGTCTGGGCTGCGAAAACTTTACTGATATGTGACTCGGCCCCAAAGTTTTTTTTGCCCCCCCCCCTGTATGTGGATTCTTAAATGTGCGTACGCAAACAAATAAATTGGTGAATGAATGAATTAATAAGCAAATGAATGCAAATAAATAAACAAATATTAGCCAGGCCGAGAACTTCCGAAGGGTTCTTCTGCTTTTTCCTCTGATGCCAAATCAGTTAGCGCCAGGAATTCATATTTAAATTTTCATACTTCTGAAGAGTAGCCTATTAAATGTATCTCGAATTAGCTCACTAGGCAGGTCACATTAAATTTATGACTTTTCTTCAGGACTCTTTGTAGCCGAGCCCCGTGAAATGTGCTGAGACATTACAATAAAGACAAGAAAAGGCATTCCCGTACAATCACCGATCGTTCTCCAAGTTTTCAATCGTCAATGTTCGAGCGTGAATCATTGCACGAAACGGCTGTGTACGACTCATAATCGCTGAGCTTTTGTGTCGAAACGGGAGAAATTCAATTAGAGAAAATACACCACAACATCTGTCTCTACTGTTTAGATCGTTCAAACTATGCTGAACCAATTGAAGGGGGAGTTGGAGCTGAAGGCGGATCTCGGCTAAATGCAAGTGAACCGAGTGCCTACGAGTCAAGCATTTATCTAGGTTTTCCGGAGAACCCCAGAGTTGGAACCACTTGGAGAAAATGCTCGAACGCCCGCGTCGCTCTACAAAGCGCGCTCGAGTCAAGCTGCGTACTATATGAGTGGGCGGGGCCTTTGGGCAGTAAGAGGCTCACTTGATTTGATTAGGACTAGACGGCGCAGATTCCGGATTAGGACGGAGGCAATTTTGCACTGTTCGTTGCTTACTAGTTCGGGTTTACAGTCTCAGCTCTGGTGTCGACCTGTGACTTCTTGTAGAAGCTAAAGCCAGCGCAAGCCATGGTGGAACTCTGTCCCTCGAAAAGAGGCTGTCTAGATGGTACGATCACGTTTGATGGGTAGCATAAGTTGAAAATGCCTCCACCCCCCTCCGTGCGCCGGACCTAAGACTCTTTCACATCACAACCTTTTCATTTCATGATTTCTCATTAAGAGCGTCCTCACCCTTCGAAAGAGCGCAGGTGCTCATGGGAGAGTACAACAACCACACAGAGGAGACGACAGCGCTTACAATGAGTTTGTTGTTGTTGGCGAAGTAACGTGTAAAACACTTTTACGAGCGTTCTGCAGCTTGTTCGTTCTTGCAAACCCATTACGCACTCGGTGCCGCTGAGTAGTGGTTTTGAGCCTTTTTGGTTTGGTGGATCAAAGATTCAGTGAAATGACCCGGTGTTTCAACAAAGGAGGGCTGGGGGGGGCTGTTATAGGCCCGAATGTGGCACAACTTCCTTATTGAGTCTTGTTTGCTGCGGATGCAGAGGCATGTCAAAAGTCATAGGAGAGGCTGGGTTTGGCGCGGTGCCAGCTTGGTTGTAGAAGTGAGAACAGCACTTGGTGAAAGATGAGATCGCTGCGCCAACCCAACGCCCCTTGACACGCCCCAGCATCCGCGACGAACATGACTGTGAACTCTGATCCACCAAAAGCTTCATCATCTCAACAGTTTGAAACGTCAAAAAGAGAACTCCTTGCAAAACATAAAATGAAATAAATAGGGCTCCATGTGGATTCCTGTCTTTTGTCATTTTTTCTTGCAAAAATTCCTAATGCCAAGGAGTCACATATGAAAAGCAGGAGATAATCTGGTATCATTTTCGACTGAGCGAAAACAGCAAATCCACCGACATGCCATGTGGCACTTCTCCTGCACGTTGCTGTGATGAATCACTCCCAGCAACAGGTGTAACATTGCCAAGTTTACCACACATTAATAAATATACTACTTTTCAGTCATGAAAACAGTACACCAACAATACAACAAGAAGCTGAAATAAAGTAAAAAAATAACTATTATTTTCATTCTCCGCAAGGATGCTGAGAAAGTCAGACCCGAGGCGGGAATCGTACCCGCAATGAGTTATCACCGTTCGTAAGACACGATCTTGTTGAAGGGTGTTGCTATAGTGGTGAGAGTGTGATTTAGAGTGGGATTTGATCCCTCGGACCGCGCACCTGGTAGTGATTCTCAGGTGCGCGGTCCGAGGATCAAATCCTAGAGCGACTTCCGACTGAGGCAGCCGAGCCTTCCATTCATACTTTGGTGCGACCGGATTGGAAGAGGGCTCGTCCCTACTAGGGCTATGTGTGTATACCCTGGCTCCCATAAGCCATGGTGTACCTTGTCGCACTCATAAAGTCGCTACGATTCACACGGAAATCAAATACGTGGCTCATCCAGAAGTGTTGCATTAGGCCGAAATTTCACTTTGTCTTGTAAAGTTGTTGCTTCATGTCATGCCAAAAAAGGGCTGCGCTTGAAATATGCCCCCACGGATGAGCTCTGCGACCACTTGCTCACTTGTCATTTAGTTGGAGTAGTCGCTGGATCGGGATCGCTGGAAGGGCTGCGGGGAAATGGCGCGGAGGGTGGAGGTTATTTGAGCTAGGTAAAACTTCTCTGATCGTTGGTTAGTCCCATCTCGCGCACACTGTATACCCCCTGTCACCCCTGTTCTATTCGCGGTACAGCCAAGCTACTATTTCTAGAGGCAGGTCAAGGTGCTCAACCCCCTGCCCCCCCCCCGTTTGACAACAATTTTCTTGGAAAGTTTGATGAGATGCTCGTGGAAGAATGTTCTACCAAAGAACAAATTTAGCGAAGGGGGGGGGTGTATTTATTGAAAATTCTTCCCGACTTCAAGAAGTGTCCTCAAGCAGTTGAATACGATCGCTCCAATCAGCAGATCAATCCGCCTTTGTAATTCGTTCGTTTACTCTTTCGAGAACCTAGCTCATTTAGTAGTTGACCTGAGGGTGCATCCTCGCCCTTCCACATAGCATGTGCAACTCCCGGATGTCTGAAAGTTCTGCTCTTAGGTTTTGGCTACCGTACTCCACGATTAATTAACGGAAGCATGTTTCCAGATAGAAGAGAATATTGTAAGGCAGTTTTCATGCAAAAAAGAGAAATTCTCTGCAAATCGATATCTCTGAGATGGTCGGATGCTACGGCTGTTGTAAGAAAAATAGCAGTCGATGAGCTTGTGATTGATCTTCACCACTTCCAAGACTACTCATTAATGATCGAAAAAGTCAGATAATTTGCATCTAATCATTACCACGTTTCCCGTTCTCTGACCAATCCCTCCCAACCAGGGTACAGCATCGTTGTGTGAAACCTATAGGGGGGGTGTACTTTTCTGCTGGGGAGGGGGGGGTCGTATGTGCCGCCTTTAAGAGCAATTTGCTGCGTTGGAAAAAAATTTTCATGGTTGTTAGTGATTTTTCCTGTTTCATGCGTATCATATGCCCATTACCTGTCCCTGAAAAGGACGGCGAAACAGAGACCCCTTTCTTGCCCTTTGTCCGCGCTTGGAAAGGCTAGCCGTATGCAGACCTCTTTCTGACCCTTACAGTTTCAGGAACATGAATGCCCGGATTCGAAAAATGGCAGTATTGAGTAGGTATGTTCATCGTAGTGCTGCTGCGGCTGGTCGTCTGTTGTGTGCCGGTTGGCCAGGAAGGGGCGTGGCCAACCCTCACTTCACTCGCAGCCGCGATGCGAACTTGTCTTCTCGCCTGCTTACTGCTGATTACAGCATCGTCATTCGTCGATGCCAAGGTAATTTACTGGTTACTTTTGAGCCATGTGTGACACTATTCGTACCTTGCCACTTGACACTTTTCGGTTGTAAATCCAATAATAAACTACCGCTTCCGATGCTATTACATGCTCCAAACGTTTATAAGAACCCCACCCTTTGATGCACTCCATGAGAGCCCAGTTGGATCCAGAATTTAGTCCAAGCTGGAGAGGAACATTTCCTATACAGGCCGTCTCTAATTCACCTCATTCGATAGCTTTGAGCGCCACAAACCCGCTCACGCGACTACCGTATCCCGCGCAGAATCCCAGTTGTTCGCGAGGGATCTTACAGTCATGCTGTTGAAAATATGACTGAAATAATGAAACTGTAAGCATAATATGAAAGCCATTTCTGAAAATTTTCAAATCAATATGTTCGTTCTCAGAAGAAAAACGATCTCGACGAGCTCGAGAGCCTTCTAGAGAACATCGATGAGGATCAGGACAACAATGAAGCAGCAACACCAACCAAGCCGACGAAGAAGCGTAAGTCATCCAATCCATTTTTCTTTTCGCTCCACTCCTGTTTTCCTCCTCTTCCTTTTCCTTCGTCTCATCGACTCCCTCTTTCTCTCGCCATCAGCAACAAGTGCACCATAGATCTTAGCAAAGTGAGAGCTTTCCCCGAAGCGATTGCGACTCGGTGGCATGTCGAGGCGGACAGCCGCGTCATCGTCCGTAACAGAATCTCCGGGTAAGCCCCGATATTTCCATTCTGACCTGTCCGTGGCGTTGACTGCCACGGCGACGCAGCTGGCCATTCGGTCGGCCATCCGGCATCGATAAAGCGCCGATAAATCGCCAACAGAATTTTCGGCTCTCACCACCACTAACTTCCCGACGGGTCGTAAATATGTCTGCTAGCCGCTTAGGAGGCATGGTCGACTTCGGGGAAAATTCCGTGACTCAGCTCACGTCCGTATGTGCAATCATCTGGCCCATTAGTGCGGTACGGACCGTTCAAGTGAGCCAGAGCAGGAAATCGTTAGTACCTCTCGTAAGAAGACCCGATGGCAGCTGTTGGGATTTTTTTCGTAGGGCTATGGGAAATCAATGAGCGCACAGGTTGCAGATTTCCAGCATTTCGTAGCCCAGGAAGACTATTGGTGAGTTTAGTGCTGACATTAAGCTAATCGTAACTGTCTCACATAGCCTTTATGATGTACGAAATCATTAAAATCGGCGCAGTTCGGTGACGGGGGGAAGCATTTTGCACTTTCACTGCTTCACTATTTCCGGTTTACAAGTCTCACTCTGGTGAAACCTGTGAACTCTTGTGAAGCTGGAGCAAGCTCGTCTAGCCACCATGGTAAAACGTGTCAACTCAAGAAAAGGCTATCTAGATAGGGTCCACAAAGTTTCGCCAATCTTGTAAAGCAGCGTCGCGTTAGCCACGATTTGTGATCTTTGCATCAATGGTCTCGGGCAAACCCTTGAAAGTACTCGCGATGGGTACTCTGAGCTAGCTAGCTCTGAATTTCCTTTCCTGATCTTTCCACAATAAAGCAGTGAAGATGAGTGATAGTTGCTGGACTACTACAATCTGGACATCTCCAGACGTCAGGCCACGACCAGGATGCGTCAGCAGTTTGGTGATAACACCCCTTCTAAGAACTGGATGTCAAAATGGGGGACTCGCTCGAACCCAATGGCAATCATATGGCAATGCGAAGATATGCTCGAGTTTCTGAGTTTCTCGTCGTTACGGCGTCGTCCACTATAGCACCCTATCCAACAATGCCACAGTGACGGCAGAGACCTCTCTCTAAAGAATTACAGGAGGTCAAGGTGAAAGCTGCCGCCTTGTCCCCACGTCCAGACGAACTGCAAATCCGTGTTGCTCGGACAACACGCGCACCCCCACAAAGCGAGAGATACTCAGGCCCTGGACAGGCTGGGCATCAAGACGTTCACGCATCCACCATATAGCCCGGACATCAGTCTATGCGATTACCACATCTTCCGGTCCATGCGAAACTTCCTGGACGGAAAACAGCTGAAGAACGAGCGCGACCTCGAGGACGTGATCGAGGACTGGGCCGAGTCGCGGCCGGCCAGCTTTTGGGAGGATCGTAGTTGCCGCTCTCTACCCGATCGTTGGCGAAAGGTGGGTATGCATGATATTATATCATGGACCGGTAAGTTCAAGTTGGTGAGTTATCTTCATAAGCTCTGCAAAAAAACGAATGGCCAACGAACTTTGTGGACACCCCTAATAAATGAATCGACACATCGATAAGAGGCGAATGCCTCCCGTCCCGAAGCTGCCGCCTGAAACAGGTTCAATTTCTCGGTGGTCCTTACAATAACCTCGCTGCTGGCTCAAGTAACTGGTTTAGTTAGACGAACGTAAGCGTGCTCGACCAGCGCCACTGCCATGTAGATGGAGTAGCGCGGCTTGCCACCGCATGACTCAAAGCCTTCATGTAATCCGTACGTACACCAAATTTTCCGTCTCTACTGGATAGGTAACTCTTTGTCACTCATCGGGGCAAGGCACTGAAGACCACGATTCTACCAGCAAGACGAATGCGGGAAGCATTCCAGAAGTAGGCTGAGCCATTCAGTGCCGTACCCCAACAAAGCCTAAAGGGAACAAAAGAATAAGAAACCATTCCAACTCGCTCACATCCTCTCTCAACCTTCAAAAGTGCTTTTAACCTACACAGTATGCCCAGAAGGGCCATTACCTCGTAGGCAGTGCCCCTTCGAATCATTCTATTCAGGATGAAAATAGGATGAAATAGTGTTTGAGCGAGTGATTTCCCACTATGGCTTTCGACTTTCCGCTCTCTGAAGAAGGCAGCAGTGCCGAAACGTCGACCGATTAAATGGGGTTGACAACCTTGTCTACAACTCCTTGTGGCTTGTCTAGTAGCGAAAGCATTCTGCAAATGCAGGTCCATCAACTCACGGAGTATTACGTCCACATCGGTTGTCATTGGGCCATTGGGCTAATTTTTCCAAAGGGAAGTGAGCATTGCAGAAGGTATTCACCACACGCGACAAAAGGGTCATCGCACGTCGGCGCAATTCGGCTGAGGAGGAGGAAGGTCAGGGAGGGGTATTCTGCACTCTCGTTATCTCCCACTGGCGTATTCACTGCTTTACACGAGTTGACAAGCACAGACTTCAACTAACATCAGCTTACGGCTCCACTAGGCTTCTGTCCACCACTTGATGACTCGAGGCGACGATGGAAGATAGCGAAAGTTCAACATACCTCCCAAGCCAAGCTGTCCACCCATGTCTTCCAAAAAAATTTTCGGCAGATGACCCAAATAAGGATATGTGGCATGGTTTTAGAAGAAATGCCTTCCTGAATTTGATTTGTCCCTTTTCAAGTGGCCGACGCTCGAGGTATCAGGGCCGTATGTGAGAGGAAAATAAGAGGATCGTCCTGAGGAAGGATTTGTACACTATGCCATAGTTGACCCCGCATGGAACATCTTTATTCCAGCTTAGGTCCTGCCTTTGGAGGAAACTTTTCGCAAAACACGCCCTGTTCAGAAGTTCTTTCTCTCCTACGTGCTCCCTTTCCCACATTTTCTCTCAGAGGCAAATACGACTCCTTTCCCCGAGCGACCGAATCTAGCCCCTCGCTGGGAAACCCTAACGTGCAACGTGCCATGCTTCATTCCCAGAATTACGAGGCGACAGGATTCTGGAACCGTTTTCAATTTTTCCAAGAACGTTTCATGGTTAGAAAATTTGCTGGATGGCACCGCCATATCACCTTGCATCGTAGAGCTGGAAAGTGAAATTTCGCTATGATTTTTTTATATTTTTCCTCTACTGAGCGGCATATTCTAAAGTTTATCTTCCATGAGATAAACATGTTTCGAGTTGATTGCCTGCTTGCCTGCCCGCTGTGAAGGAAAACGCCTGCCAGCAAGGCTCCATCGCTCCGTAGTCTTATAAACAAAGCTCGATATCGATCACATATACACACAGCTGAAGGGGTATAATTACTACTAGACGACGTTATAGTTCGAGTGTAAAGTTGGCTTCGTCGAAAGGCGATACCAGGCATATTCGTCGACTGGCAGGGTCCGATGTCTCAGTAACGCTACAACTCCTTGTGGCTCAGTTTTTTACCCAGCAGAAGAATCTACAACACCGCATGTCTACCTACTGATACCTTTTTGCGCTCAATCGTGCCAGTGAGGTCATTCAGACAAGGGCGTTCTTCCCTTCAGTGGATCCTTCCTTTCAAGATAGTAAACGCACCAATGAGGAAATCATAATGGACCCAGTGGCCCCGCCCATAAGATCACTGCGCAATGTGCCTCTGAAGGAACTATAAGCGATGACCTATGAAGTTGAAAAGAATGCTTGGGAAGGGTAGTGTAAGTAGCAACCCTGTGCCAGTTTCGCGGCGGGCGAGTTATAAGAGTGCTAAGGGCGAAGTCGCTCCAGTGACTCCACCTCCAGACTCCGCCTTACTAGTAGTCTTCACGAAATGATTGCCCCATTGTCCATTTCTGGAGTCGCAGAAGTCGTTTAACATAACCAAGCTGTGACCCGTTCAAAACAGTGTCTTTCGCCTTGAAACTTGCTTCAAGCTATGGGCTTATTAAAGGTTTTCATAATTTCCTTCCCCAATTTTATTTACACATGGGGCGTTAGGGGACCCTTCGCAACTTTTCTTTCATCCTTGAACACCACCACTACGCTTCTTGGAGGTCGACTAACCGCGGCACACATTAGTGCCTTTGAGCATCCTTTCTGCGCTTTACACATCTTCATTCAAAGCAGGATAGCAGGGCGGCTAGAGTGCTTAGACTCATAATTCGCCGCTACGAGCCAGGAATACGATCCCTGCGAGGCAAAATCCTTGCCCAAATCCTTGGCTGCGCAAAAATTGCAAAACGGTGACGATACCAACGTCAGGCCCAGTTTGACAGGCCGGCTGCCACTTTGAGACAGATCTGCGACTTCTTATAAAATGCGATGCTGTTGTGGGCCACTCAGTAGCGAAACAGAACCGTACGTAAGGCTCTAAGTAGATTGGCAGCACCCGAGACAGGGTTAAAAAGGAGGCTATTGAAGCGTTCTCAATTTTTCGTTTTGCTAGTTTTTGTTTCATGAAAGTCAAGCTAACAGAATACATGCTCTTCACTAGCAGACGACTTTACGCGTTGATCCGCGAAGTGTACATCTACAGCGATTCTTATATAATATAACCCTAAGTTGTCTGTTGTGTGTGTGTGCTCTGTGGAATGTCTGTTGTGTGTTGTGTTTGACCGGAAAATCATACTCCTTCACAAGAAATAGGCGGTGTCAAACTGATAGATGATGTAGGAGTCGCGGCAGGACATCTGATTGCGTGGTGCAGGAGCGATAGCAGTGATAAGATACCATAAGGGGCCGTATAAAGGCGAAGTCAGCAATCATAACGCGCGTCACAGCAAGACTAGAGCGTTGCGTTCAAGAAGTAAGATAGGAGGCAGGACAGGAACATTATTGGTGGGTGGCAGGAAGTGATAAGAGCTGATTATCGATTACTCATAAGGGCCTTAGGAAAGGAGGGTCACCAGCTCCATAGCGCGGAAAACAGGAAGGCTAGAGCGTTGGTTCCAAGAAGTAAGATAGGGTGCAGGATGGGAACATTATTGGTGGGTGGCAGGATCGTCTGATAAACTGTCTGCATAAGGTAGTACCACTAAGGGCCTAGAAAGAGTAGTTACCGGATTAAGTTAAAACGCCGGCCCACAGCAGCGATGAGACGTTTGATTTCAAGGCAGAACTTTGTAGGGGGCAGGATGGGAACATTATTGGTGGGTGGCAGGACGTGATAACAGCTGATAAGATACCACAAGGGACCTTAGAAAGAGCTAGGTTACCTGATTTACAACGCCGGCCACAGCAGCGATGAGTACGTTGCATTCAAAGAAGATTAGATAGGGCTGCAGGATGGGAACATTTATTGATATACGTGAGTGGCAGGAGTGGATAACAGTCTGATGAAAACCACAAGCGGCCTTAGAAAGCAGCAGTTACCTGCTTCAATAACGCCGCCAACTAGCAGCGTGCAGACGTTGATTTCAAGAAGTTGGATAGGGGCAGAGAATGGAACATTATTGCGTGGGCTGACAGGTGTTATACAGCTGATAAGATACCACAAGGGGCCTTAAAAATAAGGGTCACCAGCTCCATAGCGCGGACCACAGCGACGACGGGATGTGGGTTCCAAGAAGTTAGATAGGGGCAGGATGGGAACATTATTGGTGGGTGGCAGGACGTGATAACAGCTTATCAGCTGTTATCACGTCCTGCCACCACCAATAATTGCTTCCCATCCTGTTTAGCTTATTATCAGCTGATAAGCTGTTATCACGTCCTGCCACCCACCAACATAAACTTCAGCACCGGTGCCCAAGGAACAATGGTTAGAGGCTTCGTGAGTCAAGTATTCTATCCCTTAGCGATATGGTTACGACCGCTAAGCTCTCGAGTTTCGACGAAAATTAAAAGCCCTGGAAGCTGCTCAACGGAAGTACTAGGATGTGAGAAATGTGAGGATATATCACCATGATATCGATGTTATTACCATCAAAAGTCTTTCAACTGCTAAGCTGTCCTATTTCCAACGGATGGTGAGTGTTTCTTAGAAATGTGATAAGCACCAGACATTAGCAAACGTTCATTAAATAGGAGAATCATAATGAAATAGGCCGTATTCTAAAAAATTGTAATCGGGCGAAGTGTTCGGGGTCAATACAGGAATCCTGTCAGCGCAGTACCATTACCATAGGTTCAACCATACGCGCAGTAGTGCGCGTCAGCCAAGCTTGTGAATATATCTAATGCCGTGATCAATCCCTTTGTGATGCGACACGATTCTACTTTCCATTCTGAAACGTAGTGGCTTATTGAATGCGGTGTGGCCTATACAGTGATTTGCGGAGGGCCTGTATAAGTCAGTGTTATTATCGTCCTAGACGAATCTGGTACAAATTCACAGTCTCCGGAAGGTAGAAGGCTTGGTTGGCCTGGGCGGGAGTCGACCCGGAATTTGCACTCAAGACCATGCGGGTCGTGAGCGCGTCACTTGTCACTACACCACCTCCTACCCAGTGTACCATTAATCACTAGAAATCCTTCTATCACTTCGCAGCGGCTTCCTTCGTCTTATTCTTCGGCGTTTGTCCCATTGTAGAAATGGCATCACAAAACGCTACACGAGTTTTGATGCCATTTCTACGGTTCAGTCGAGGTGACCATACACTGTTTCTTATATTGTAAACCTTTCTAGATTTAGATTTAGATTATTGCATGTGCTTTCTGAGAAATCTGCTTTCCCTGTCTAAGTCGTCATGCAGCATGTCGATCCAGCGCTGCTCGAAGTGTCCTTAAGGCCTGAACTGAGCTGAAAAGTCCCGCAAACGGGGTCAGTCTTAGCGCAAAGGATACGGTGGCGCCAGCAGACCAACGCAATATTTTTCTTCGCTAGCGAGCCAGTACTTAGCGCCCGCCTTCTCATTCCATTCCAATGTTCTATCTCTGAGTTTCTTCAATTCCGTCGACTTCTCCTCATGACTCCTCTTCTTTGCCTCATTACCAACTCTTATTCTATCAAACATCTAAACTTCAGCAGCGCCTGCTGTGAAGAATCCCTGTGAAGACCACGTATGTGGATGGGGAAAGGAATGCGTCGTCGGAAAGAAAGGCGAACCGCACTGCGAATGCATTAGCAAATGCCCCGAACTCGACGGTGATCCGATGGACAAGGTAGGGAATTACCTGTAAGATAAAAGAATGAACAATGTAGTTTTCGATGATTGGCTCCTTTTCAAGTGCGCCACGCCCTCTACTTCCACTCAGAGTCGTAAAGGTTCCCTGATTCCGGGCCTATACAACAAATTGTTGATATCGGCCCACGTATGTACTGCAGATGTCGCTGCAACCAGCCAGGGTGGTTTCGAGAGTTATGGGATGAGCCCATCGGCGGTATTTCCATCACCGGTTGTTTTTCTCCGCACTAGCCGACCACTACTGGCAAAGCAAGACAGCTGGAGGCGAGCTCACTCCACCCCCTGGCACTCTCCAACTGACTAGATGTTATACAAGCTTCAGGTTCTCTTACCAAAAAAAAATTCAGTTACCAACTGACCATTTCTCAAAGTATGGTAGAGAGCTTGATTGATCCAAGCGGGAATCGATTTAGTATTTGGATCCCAGGACGTGGTAAGCAGCACCATTTGTCACGCAAAAGCTAAGCTGCGGCATTCTGCTAGAAGACTGCATCCTATGAAAACCACAGCAGCTGTTGCCTCAGATAATATCTGGGAACAACGAATGATTTCTTCAACTACCACTAAAATTCTGCAAGGTTTACTATTTGAAAAAAAAGAAATCATAGAACAAACGACTGGGCGACGATTTTTTCCAAGCATTCTCTAGAAGCTGCCATCAAGCGGGAAAGGGTGGAGGAGGAGAGGGCAGCGGGGACACTCGAAACAAAAAAGCCGAGAAAAGTCAACAACCTTCTTCCCACAGGCGAAAATGGCCCCTCCCCTCCCACCGGCGGCCAAGTTCAAGCCCAATCCCTGAGGATCTCCAGCCTACGACGTGCCCTCTCCCGAACATCATAGTAACAGGGAAAAAGATAAAAGGATGAACATCCAGCAATCATCTTTTCGCTTTTCAGGAACGTGGGACGTTTGTGGGACGCCCACTCACCCTAGTGCGAGCAGCTGATGAAGAAGTCAGGGGTTCCATCCTGCAGAGACGTCTGGTACCGCACAAGGGTCTACCTAAGGTCTGATCCCCGCATGGCGTACGTGGCACGCGGCACAATTGGCCACAACGTCATTTTTTGGGCGGTGGTGAGTATACAAAAAAAGCAAAAACCCACAAATGCTGATCCAGCCGCGGTATAGTTGATGACGTCATAATAAAATTCAAATTCAAATTTAGTTTTACAATTTAGAAATTAATGTCATCGAAGTTCGACTTCTAGGTATGCGCCAACAACAACGAGACATTCACCTCGCTTTGCGATCTCTACCGTGAACGTTGCTTTTGCAAGAAAGGCTCGAAGCTTTGCGAGAAGAAGTCCCACGCCAAGGTAACCCGCAAGAGACAATTTACTCCAAACATGACCCTAACCATGGAAGTCTACCTATAGGTCCATCTGGAGTACCTCGGTGAATGCAAACAGCTTGAGGAATGTACCGATGAGCTCATGGCTCAGTTCCCTGAACGCATGGCTGACTGGCTCTTCCAGGTAGGTCTGGCCACCTCTGGTCGTCAAGTGGCGGCCAAATGATGAAGGCAAGGTGATTCCTAATTGATTTACATGTTACAGGTAATGAAAGAGCTAAAGAAACGTCGTGAGCTGCACAAGCTCGAGTGGGAGGAACTGATCCAGGAGGCTGAGACTGATGACGAGAAGAGACACGTCTACCCAGTAATCTGGAAGTTCTGCGACTTGGATATCAAGCCCCACGACAAGGTGACGACTATAGCGGCTAGTCATCGGCTGATGAAGGACCGCGAGGCGCTGTTCGGCTTGGGAGGGGCATCTTGAATTTTGGCTGGTTCATTAGTTCATGCCAACTCACAGGTCTTCATTTGGCGAGACTTGTAAACCCTTGTGAAGCTGCGAAATGAGGCGAATGAGTCACATCGATCAAAGGCATCCATAGGTCGACTAGTGCCATTTGCTGTCCCCACCAAGCCGAACTGCCGTATATTATTCCGTGCCATACTAGCTGGAACAAAATATCTGGCTCTATGAATTCAAAAGGTTGAGCTTCTCTTTTTGAGGTTGTCACCCATCACGAGCTGATCCCTATCACTGCTCCAGTAATCCCCATGGAATCGTGCATCAAGCCTTTCCTAGAGGGTTGCGACACCGACAAAGACGGAACCATCTCCATCCATGAATGGGGAAAATGCCTTGGATTGAAGGACGGTAAGTAACTTTCTGCGTTACTGTGAAGCACCATAGCGCGTTTCGATGCTCACAAATGACTTAGACGGAGGTATGGCCTTCGAATCAGAGAAGAGCTGTTTCAATCGCCTTCGATATTATACCGTCCTCTCAGTGCATGGCGCAACCTGGTCACCTCATTCCGAATTTCTAACCCAATCCATTTTCAGGTGAAATCCAGGAACGCTGCTAGATCAACTTCACATACATACGTACTTATTCACATATGCTTACAGCAACTCACTGCCTTATTACCACCACCAACAGTACTGTATACCTGCCTTGATTTACTGTTATATTCTAAGTTGTATCCACTCATAAATAAATTGTATTTATGGTTTGCTCATAACACGCGGTAAATAATAAAATGCTCAGAGAAATTTCTAGAATACCATTTTACTTTTGTTAGACCGTGCTCAGTCATTGCTCATTACTGGAGAATCCTTGAGAAAGAATGTGCAGCCTTGCCCGTTGCGGATGCTGGGGCGCGCTAGGGATCTCACTTCTGCGCGACAACAGCCCCTTCTCCACCACGTGGAAGCCAGCAGACGACCACATTGGGGGAAACAGGCCAGACCAAGCCCCCCCCCCCCTGGGACTGGATATAGAGTACAGGATGGGATGTCTAGCATATTTGACACGGGAAAAACCCTTGAAGAGCCAACATCCGG
>MU913544.1:38616-52060 GCA_036418165.1 Cooperia oncophora | reverse complement strand
AAGCACCAACAACTGCAAAGATTTCTCCCCAGGATAAGTGCGACTCCATCTTCTTGGAATCCGCCCAGCAATGATGTTCTGAATACTTGAGTGTATCGGATGAGAAGGAAAAACCCGCACGGGATGAGGGTATTCCGGTGAAGAGCTTGTGAATTAAGTGCTCGTTCGGAAGCAGCTGCCTAGAGCGACAGACGTTCGACGGCAAGTTAGGGGAAGTGAATGCCCGAAAAAACTTGTTTGTGGCTGGTAAATCGAATCTGCATGCATAAGGAGGCCTTTTTAGGCAAATTTTTTCCACCGAATTATTCAGCCTGGTTTGGTAGGAAGAATTGGTTGGTGGACTGGCAAAGTTATTTTTACGCCTGACAAAGCTTTTCCCAAAGGCCTGAATCGATTGCTTAGTCCTAGTGTCCACGTTTTTTTTCTTTTCAGGACAACGCTCCTTGGTTGCCCTTTCGCTGGTGCTGGCCATGCTGAAATTCAGGCCAGCTCCCATTTATATATTGGATGAGGTTGACGCAGCTTTGGATTTGTCTCATACACAGAACATTGGGCACATGATCAAGAAGCATTTCACCACTAGCCAGGTATTTCTTAGATCCGATTATCCCAGAAAATGAGCCTAACTCAGAGTAACTCTCTGTAAGATCTGACTTTTTTACATTTTCTTCATAAAAATGTACATTTTAGAAACCAACGTTTTGCAATTAAAGGTCAATACACAGGAAATACGTTGCCAGATTACTTTCTTGCAACCGCAAGGAACATGGGCAACAGGGCACGTTTTGTACGTTGTAGGGTCCTATCCCCAGCAAATGGTCTCATCAGCCTTTCAGGGGAAACGTTTTCAGTTGCCCCCCACACTCAAAGGTGAAGAAAAATAGAAGTTCTTGAACAAACTCCTTCAAAATATTGGGTGAGAGAACTGGCAAAAACTTAGGAAGTTGGCAAGGATGTGATGGGATGGAGTAGCTGCGACGTAAAGCCAGAGGAGCCGAAACTTGGGGGCGGGGGTGCATTTGCCCAAATTTTCCCAGTAGTAGGACGTGCCTTGTTAAGATTCGATTCTCACGTTCTTGAAAAGGCGTCCTATAACTGATTTCCATTTCAGCTCGAAGCTGCGCTTGAATGGCTACAGGGCCCAGATTGTCGGAGCATGCCTCCCCCTCACATTTTTTCGACATCAACCCGCCCCCAAATTGAACCTTAAACTACGGGCGACCACAAAACATCCTCAAAGAATCTGTCGACCAAAGGACGAGAGGGGAGCGTTCCTAGAAACAGCTCCGATCACCTACCAAAATTAGCTTTTAAGTTGCGTGCACCTCGTCTGAGGCGACGCCGCGGGTGGAACAAAAAACAAAAAAAAACAGTCAAGATCACTACAAAAATGTTGACTGATGGGCAAAGGTCTTGACATCAGGCTGGGGTATGTGGCAAAAGAATCGTAATTCGCTGCGCCAGGGGCGTCGCGTGCGACGTCCGCGCCCGCTAATGACGACATTTTCAGGTATATTCGGAGAGAACAATGTATGACCAAATTAGACATAAATGTCTACGATGTTGTCTACTCTGAAATCCGATTCTCCAGTGGAATGGGTGCAAAATAAGGAAACGTCGCGCCTTTCGCCGCGCGCGACGAAGCGCACTTCACGATTCTTTTGCACGTCTCCCAACAGGCTGGACTCGAACACGCACCTCGCGTTTTCTGGGCGAGTGCGCTATCCTTACCATAATGAAACACCCATAAGTCATGGAAGATGCGATCCCTCCCTGCCTTGCGATCAACCCCTTTTGTGGATTTCCCCACAATGATGTACCCTGCAAGTCATAGCTCTCGAATATTCGGCCCACAATCACGCCGGTGCCGTTCAGTTGACAGAAGGGCAAGCTAGCGCGGTTTATCTGGGTGAGGATCATTATTCCCTCTTCGAAGAGGCGTTTCCAAAAGTTGTACGCAGATTCGAGGGAGGACCCAGTTGTTCCGAAGTGGAACTTTTGGAGCATGTCGAATCAACTAGCTGAGGAATACCAGCTGCCGTAACGTGGGTGTCATGACCCGCACTGAGTTCCTGAGAAGGGGTATGGCCTTTCAGTGTGGCCGACTTTCTCATCCTCTGTGTCTCTTTATGGTTCTCCGACGGGTTAAGAAAGGCTTGAGAGACATATGCGTACTCATCTTGGACGTGAAGATTATGTGTTAAGACTTGAGCTAGGTCTTTGGATGGATGGGCGGAGATGGAAAGTGACAAGTAGAGCTGCCTGGGTGGTCCGGGCATGAAATCTCGCTTGGATCGGCTTCGGCCGAGGCAGATCAAACTTCCATATCTTCTGGTTTTGTGTTAGGCCAGAAATGTCCGGAAGGATAAAACACCCTTGCTGTGCACAAGCCTTCGTGTGATAGCTACTAAATATTACCGTGGTTGTGGATGGAATTGAAATGCACGGCGTATCCCATAACGGGACTGATCACCGTCGGAAGCTTTGTTCTCTAGTACTTAAATAGGTATCATGCTTGAAAGAACTCATCAGTAAGTACAAAGTTAGAAAGGATAGTGTAGAGAAACCTAAGCAAAGCGGATAGGCGGCTCGGCGAGATAGCTAAAGCTGTGGATATCCGCCGGGTGGCCACACATCTAACATGCATCGATGTTGTCGCAAAGTGATAAATTGCTGTGGCCTAATAGCTGTGTTTTGCCTGAATTTCCATGATAAAAAGGTGCCCTTTGTAAGACTGAGAATTGCTGGTTATTTTTTTATGCAAATACGAAAAGTGCGAAAATTGGGTTGGTAATCAGGACACCTAAAGTACTACACGTATTCCCCGTTAATCCATGATTCAAGAGGCATTTCAGCGTGTGCGTGCTTACTCAAACTGTCAAACTTCTGGAATTTCCCAATGAGGGGGCTGTGTTTATACTTCGCGACTTGAGCGATTCAGTCGCGCAGCTGCCAAAGGTTGCGCTGCAATAATTGGAGGAATTTCTCTTTAAGAGGCTACTGAATGAACAGTTGCAGTGGTCCATCAATTAGCATTGGAGCACGGTCTAACGCAGTCGCCCGAGTCCCAGTATGGGCTACTTGGTCGCTCGATTCGCAAACCATGAACGCGGTCTGACAGTTCTTCAAGTGAATTTCGGCATTTAACTCATTGCGGACCGTGTGCGCCAAGTGACCCAACGAGTTTTTGACCCCTTCATTCAAAAAAAAGTTGTGTTTATAGGTTTTTGGATTCGCTACACAACATGGCAGTCCATATCCCAAAGATTGGAGGGGCGTAGTTTCGTGTTTTATTTGAACACCTGGTGTAAGAGGTGTTTTTGTGGGATATTCCCGTTTGAGGCAACTGACATCCTTCCTTGTGTTAAAGATGGCATGACTACAACTCTCCCAGAATGCCGATATCCCAGCGAAAGCGCTTGTCACTTAAAGCAGGCTTCATTAGAACGCACTCGCGGCCACGCATTGTGCATCCGCCCCCTTCAGTCTCCGGGATATGAGTACATACGTTATTTTTACTGGGGACAGTAGGTGAAAGTTCGGCAACGGCAATACGCGCAGTAGGGCGGCCCGGAATGTTGTGTTAAACGGAGCACGGCAACGTCAACAACGGAAATATTCTTCTTAAAGGTAAATACTCTACCGTTAACCCGTATTCAACGGCCAAATAGCCCCCCCCCTACCACGGGGAATCTCCAAGCTAGGACATGACCTGGTGTTGAACCAGCACAGATGTATGGAAGGTGCACATTTGTTCTATGGGAACAGGATTGTTACGCGAGGCTTAGATGGTGCTATAAAATGCAGGGGGTGTTGAAAAAAGAAGCACTTTGCTAATGGCTTACACCATTAAGAATACGTGTTCAGGGTGGCATGGTACATAGAAGTTTCAATATGAAATATTCATGAGATGTTCTTCTAAGAGCACGAGTAAGCATCCCTCGTCGTCCGTTACACTTAAGGCAAACGTCATCATCATTAAAGGCAATTGGCACGATATATTAATACGACTGGCAGGACGGAATTTCACACTCTGAGCAGGCTGCGTAGCGCCTTTTCCACAGAGGACTCCCCATTAGCTGCAACATACCGACCCGATCGCCCACCGCACCCGCACACCCTTACATTTACGGCCGTACCTGATGCTCATATTGCTTCATTTGCTAAGTAAAATGTGAAGCGAAGGTTGATATGAAGCGGCTGCTGCTTCATGGATAGATGAGTACATGCAGCCGTATCTACCGTAGCGTTTATTGGCAAGATGCCTACGGGAACTCGTCCGCAAATGCTACCTGAATCCTTGAGATGAAGGCTTTTCTTTTCGATGAGTGGGGTGTGGCCAAACGCCCTCTCACAGCCCTTCTGCCAATGACGTTGGCAACAACCGCCCATTTCCAGCAATCGTGCTCACTGCCTTTGAGCCCAATCAACCAATGATGGATGGATTGTTTCCGACTGATAATAGCATCATTTCCTTTGGGTTGTGATTGTGAGCTATCCATCAGGGAAACGTATGACAGAACAGACTAAACTGCGAATGACGAAGGTGATCTATTGGGAGGGATAAAGGTCCAATGACATAGCCCACTCATCTTTCGCAGAGGCGCAAGATGGAAAAGCTGTGATCGTTTCCGTTATGACCCCATTTTGCTTTGGAAAGTATTCTATCATGGAATTTATTTGAATAATTTGCCCAATTTTTCACGCTAATTCCTTCTCCTTTGCAGTTCATCATCGTCTCGCTGAAAGAAGGAATGTTCAATCATGCGAATGTTCTCTACAAAACGAAATTCTGCGATGGAACTTCACAAGTAATGCGGACCACCAACAAATCTTCCTGAAAAGGCACTGGAGTACGGTTTCTTCAACTCTTCATACGAGTATAAACTGTAACACTTTGATATTTGATCTCGCTAAATGTAAGCTAATGTTCTCCTAGTTGATTCTCAATATTACAATTATTCTAATTTCGAAAAAGGATCATTTATCCCCAATTTGTGCTATTTACGAGTCACTTTTCTGTATAGTTTTAATAGCATTGTTTACATGTAAACGGCCTGGTTAAGCTTAGAACGGTTCTTCTTTCCGGATGTTCTCTCGCTGGAACTTATTGTTTGAATAAAGAGGTTCCAACACATAGCGCAGCTTTTTTCGAATGTTGTCTATGGTTTCAGGGCAGTGGGCGTGATTAGTTAGCGGGGCCGTACTAGTGCGACGACACCCCCTAGCGCTCTAGGAGTATGTGACAAGACAATCGCAATTCACCGAGCCTGGGAGGAGGGTTTCAAAGAATTTTTTATGAGTGATGGGAGGGTGCTGAATTTTTGTTGTACAGGGGAATGGGCCGTAGAGCAAACTGCCTGAACTTCATCATTTCCTTGACGGCTGGAAAAAATGCTCCTATCTAGGTAGGCGTGAAAAAAAATCGTCCACTGACCTTTTAATATAAGGTGAAAGGTGTTTCTACTTTCTAAACCAGCGCGACCTACGGAGCATGCCGATTTGGCTTGGGCGATTTAGCGCAATAATGGGGACCTCGTGGGAGGCAGGCGGGCACGGGCAGGGCGAGGGTCCCGGCAAACCCGACGGGCGCGGCAGCAACGCGCCCCAGCCCACGCAACGGGACAGGAGCGAGGAGCCCAAAGCAGCACCCAAGGGCGCTGGGCACACACCCCCACCCCGAGGAAGAAGCGGGAGGAGGGAACGCACGGGAGCGAGGAGCCCAACACGGAGAAGCACAGGCCCGAGCGGAGCCGCACCGAAGGGAGCCGGACGAACCAGGAGAAGGGGGAAGCGCGGAAAGCACAGCAAGACACACCATCCGCAAGATGGAACCAAGGCCCCTGGCCCCCGACGAACATCGACACACTGCGCGAAGCCACCCCGGTACCGCAAAACCACACCGCGGATTCCATCCACATCATACCACCCAAAGCAAGACCTTCCTGATCCATAAAGCCACTGAAAATGGAACGGTTTCGGAGCAGCGACGTGCCCAAGCACATCATGCCGCCCCACCGACGGGAGGACACGCACAACCGTGCGCGACCACGCCCGGTCCCTGAACCGTTGGTGCCTCAAACGAACTTCGTCCGGACCCCACCAGCCAATGCTCCGTAGGACGCGCTGGTTTAGAACTGAAGTCACGACGGGCAGAATGATACATGTATAAGTTCTACAGGACAAGCAAGACTGAAGCAGATGGCTCAATGCGATGTGTGGCTGTTTTGAGAACAGTGGCCGTGGCTCCATTCTGAGCACGGCGATCACTTTGCTGAAGTCCTGGTTTTTTGCCAATTCCTCAATGGCGGACAGCGTAGCGTTTCTCGAACTTGCTTTTCTTTGTTATCGCGATTTCCCTCCACTTGGGGGACGATTGCCTCCCTCGGCGTGGCTCAGCCCCATCCGGGATTCATGCTTCGGGTGGGGCGGTGGGCTCGGGTGGTGTCCTCGCCACCAGGTGGGACCGCTTCATCGACCACCCCATGGCTCGTTCCTTTAAACTTGTCCGGCGCGGTAGCCAATTCAAGTTGCTCCGTAAGACGCGCTGGTTTAGAAGTTTGCAACACCTTTCATAATAGCATCATCTGGACAAATGAGTAGGTGATTCTCTAACGATTATCAGGTTTTTCAGTATCTTTCCAGCTGTAAATGAAGCGGTGAAGTTCGGGTATTACAAAGAGGGGTCATATCCTTGTTCTGAGCGTTCCGTTACAGTTTATAGGGGCGAACAGAACTAAATTTCACACCTCGAAGCTCGCGAGTTGTTTCTTTGGTAGTCAGAAACCAGATCGATTTCCGGTTTCCGAGGATCTCTGGATGTCAGATCCACGAAAATTTCTACATTACCCGTTAGAAGCCTCCTGTCTTCCGATTCCCTATGCTTTTCGGATATTGAACCAGTGGAACTTTCTGGATCACAAGAAACTATTCCGCGTTCCGGTTTCCGACGACTGTGTGATTTATGGTTCCAGGATTTTCAAGTATGTTTATTGAGTAACTCTTCATCTTCCGGAGGAGATCTTCGTTACTTCACGCGCGCTGGATCCTCAACACTTTCGCTTCCCGGTGGTTTTCGGGATTCGAGCCCGAAACTCATCAACTGTTTGAAAACTTCAACCTGCAATTTTTGTTGTTTTTTATGTCAGACCACCAAAAAATGTGGAACATCGAGTTCTAAGTTGTCGCGCGCGGCAAATTCTGGATGGTCGGGAGATCCGCGCCCCAGCAATGAAGGGTTCAACGGCTCACCTTTGCTGGGGCAGGCGTTTGAAGTTCAGGGCATTCTAGGCGCGGCATTGCACGCAAACTAGTAGAAAATTTCCTAGCTAGATGACATGCCGCACCACTCCCACCGAATCAGTTGGGTCCTGATAGGAACGACACCATTTGTAACCCCTTTTGACACGCCGCATCGCAGCGCCCAAGATGTGCTGAACTAGGCAGGCGTATATCCCGCATGCGCGCGATGCCGCTTGCAGCGTTGCTTTCGCCGCGTTGCCGTAACTCAGATCTCCTGCCCACACCTCGAACATATTCACTTTCCCGAATAAACAACGGACAAGACAATCGTAATCTGGTGCACCGTCGCGCGCGGCGCATTGTGCGGCGGTGCGCGGCAAGTTCTCAGTGCGCGTCGCTTTGTCGATTAGAGCAGTGTTCCTGCAAATTTAAGCGGAGGCAAGACTCCATAGCGGATGACAGTGAGCCCTCCCGTCTGTCAACATTCAAACTCAAACTGGCGGGCAGGACAACTCGTCTTTCCCCTGCGCGGCCTCGCTGGCCACGCCCATTGCAGCATATTACGATTGTCTTGTCACATGCCACCCACCCCCCCCCCTATCTGGTGATTATTCTCGACATAGATATTTACTCTCTTCAGATATCGCCAAAATCATCATCATAAATATGAGTATGCACATATTAGAGTAATACAGAACACAACAACAAAATAAAAAAATAAAAAAATGGACTTGAAAAGACATTATGGCAGAGCATCGTGTCAATTGATAAGATTTCCCTAACAAACAAAACTGAATGAACGATGAAGTACACAAACGAAAAGCTCGTCAACTATGTATCGAAAGATTCCCATAGTGATTGTAGCTCTAGACGTATTACTGCTGCTGAATCTAATGAATATGATTGTATCTAAACGGATAAATAATTAGCCAGCAGGGTCTACACCACCAATATATGACCCTGTCGAGCTCATTGCCATAATATAGTCCCGTATCACAGTGTTTTCGGTGCTGAATGATTTTTAGATGATTGCTACTGGTGTTACTAGTGTTGTGATTGATGCTGCTGTCATTGAGGAGGGGTTCGCGGTCGAGCAATTTGTAGAAACAACCGAGGACCACTTGCTTTGACGAACGTCACCGCAGAGAGCTGAAATCAAAATATGTTAGCTTTTGTGGGAAGAGCCCCACATCATACAGTCTTCTTTGGGCGGGGAGAGATACGACCTTGTTCAGTGCGAATGATGAAGCGTGTTAGGGGCTGAGTCTACTGCTGCGCAAGCTTGTTCTCCACCAGTTGTTGAAGGGGACAAGCGACAAATATAGGTGGGAATCGAGCTAGAGGAGCGCCGAACCCATCACCCTGACATCCATCATCCACAGCGAACAAGACTGTAATTCCCTAGCATCCAACCCAACAAGACTGTAATTCGGGGCACGGTACAATATCGCGTTGTGTAAAATACAACTTCAGTATGAATCCCACGCCAATATCTTCCTCTAGTGAACCTTCCCCACCTCCCCACGCTTTTCCAATCCTCCCTGCCATCTTCTTCAAATTCCTCACCTTGCAGGACGTGCGTGCCGCAGTCACGACATTTTCCGCAGTTTTTCCCGAAAAGACAGCCACTGAATGGATGCGGAGCGTGATAGCGCGCACCAGTTCCGGGAAAGCATCAAATAAACCAGTATCGTTAATGATTTCATGAGCGGCTCGGAAATTTTCTTACGCCTTCCCAGAACGTCGCGACACGGCTCCATCACCCTACGCGGACGGAATCCAACCAACTTCTCAGCGGTGAAGTACTCCCCTGAATATCATTCTAGACCACTTGAGGTATGTTTCAGGTCAGGGGATGCCTGAGGTTTGGCGGCTAGATTACGCTGTGCACAAGCGCCGGGCGCCTCCCAAAAAACTGGAAAGGCCGGCGTAAGTTTCAACGAGGGTTGAAAAAGAGTACATTCAAGACAGAGACGAGGCTTTGAAACGTCACCGTCTGGTATCGGCCCAACTATTGCCCACATATGGGTGGAGATCGTCACACCTACGTTGCGGCGGGGCATCTCATCCACGGCAAGCGTAAACGGTCTAGCGAGGAGGGTCGTACCTGGTTTCCAGAAGATTTTTTTGATTATCAATGTTTCATTCCCAGAACAGAAAATTTCGGGTGGGAAGCCAGTGATAGGTAATGAAATAGGGTTCTCCCGAAATACTCCTCTGAGGGAATCGAACTGATGCCGCCATGTCACACATCCCGTTGGCGTTAACCGTCCTATCCACTACTTCGCACCCTCTGCATAGAAATCTCTCATCTTCTTGGAATTAGCAGGGCCTTTTAAGCGGATTTAGAGGGGCAATGGGTTAAAGTCGTGTGCTACAAACCTGATCGGTCACGGGCAACGCATTCACGGCCAATATCCGATCGCCGACCTTCAACTTCTCAGCGGCTGCTGAACCAGGCTGAAGAGAGGTAACGAGAATTCCACGGGATCGTTTTCCAATACCCATTCCAAGCTGTTGATCGGGAATCTGAAATGGGTAATCATACGTGAGACTAATAGTGTCAGTTCAGAGCCACTCAGATCTCCACACTCTGAAATTTACATTCTGTTACGTATTTGGAAAAAAATTGGTTGAAAAAAATTTCGGAAAAGTTAACTTTATGTTAACGAGGGTGACATTCACTTTCAGTCCATCTTCCTTCGAGTCTATTCTAATGCACTATAGGTGAGTTACACTTGAGATTACCTTTTTCAACTCGAGTAACAAAGTTTCGCTTCCTTCTTCTTTCAACTCGGTTAAAAGTTCTATGCCTTGCACAACAGGTCGTTCTTCGTCTTGAAGACTTGGCTGAAATTCGAGAAAAAATGTCAAAAAAATCTAACAGAACAATAAGGGGGACGCGCTACTGAAAACCTTGTTGTAGTGCCAGAACTAACCTGATCGGTACCGCTGCTTGGCTCTTCAGTGACAGGAGACAAATGCACATCCGCTTCGGCAACAGCTTCTCCTTCTGGAGAAGTATGGGTGATGATTGGGCGAAGAGGAGGAGCCGGCGGTGGCACGTCTCGTCGTTCGGATGACACTGAAGGCCGGGTCTCATCGGTCTGAACGAAAAATTGATAGAATTCTGTACTGGGATGCTAGACAATTTGCTTTGCCAACGGATACTCACCCGTGGGGTAGTTTGGGATCGGGCAAGCGCCTCAGCAGCCGCATGCACTCGATTTGCTGTTTCCGTGATTTTCCATCGTCCTACCTAAATCGAGTATACCATTGATTTGAGTTTTTCCCACTACTAATTATTACCACAAGGGAAATAAGAAACTTGGAGGATTTACGATTTATTCAGTGCATACAAAACGTGAGTAAGGAAAAATATTGATCGCCTGAAAACCTTCCTTCCAGAATCTCAGTCTCGACTCCCGCAGCACATGATGTTATCAGTGCATGTTCTTGTGCTAGGGGACAATTTTTTGGCACAATACGACCCCTCCCCTTCACATCGCCCTGCTGTAGGTACCATCTCCCTTCCGGTCCCTCCATTCTACGTGCCATCTTCCTGAAATTCCTCAAATAAAATACCACTCTCCCGACTTTTTGTTAACGACTCTTTGGTTTTTCTGAGCGTTTTGCCAAAAAAATGTGTCCGAACGCACATGAAACCGAAATTCCGAGAAGAAGCCGGCTACCAAAAGCATATTCTCGAAGAGCAATTACGACTTCCTGCTCGCCACCACTGGCCCATACGACCCCTTAACTTGCGTTCCCCCAACGACGACGTCTTCGACGTTATTATTTCAAGGAGACAGAAGTACAAGAGAAGACGAGAAAGTGAACGTGATCCTTCGTGAATTTTGGTTCTATCCCTATTTGAGGCTCTTTGCTCTAAGAACGAGAGAAGGCTTTCTCCTTGGCGTTAGAAGGGGCATCCGCGACTTTTCCTTAGTTCGTTCGCCTTCATGATGACCCAACACAGTCTTCTTTCTCACAAGGGAATGGTTTGAACTTCCCATGGAACTTTGAATGGAGACCTAGGTACATCGATAGAGCCTCGAATGCTGATTACGAATATGCAGATTAAAAGTGCTATTCGTTTTTCCCAGAATCCGCAAAAAAATTTTTTGGCCAGACGAGCGTTTTTTCGTCGAAGGATGTGATATTCGTGTTCAGGGGTCGAAATCTCCCATGAACGAATTTCTCGCTAAAACTTTGAATTGTCGGAGGGTAATATGTTCAGAGAGGGCACGATATGACTAAATCATACTAGACGAGAATGTTATAATACTTGATGTACTTGATCTACTTGCCCTGCTGGGCCGTAAATTCGGAAGAATTTCGAAAATTAGAGTTGAAGCTCTTATACGGAGCGAAGCAAAAATTTTCGCGCCAACCGGATGCAAACCCGCATGCGTTTGACTTGAAAGCGAGACCATTACCACGAGGCCACGGTGGCACTGCCGAAGCATCGATCAGCAGCGCTTACGAGCCAGAACTCAAACTTTGACCACCCAGATCTCGTCTGGGAGGTCCCGTAGCACTTTTAATCTGCATATTCGTAATCAGCATTCGAGGCTCTATCGATGTACCTAGGTCTCCATTCAAAGTTCCATGGAATGTTCAACGCATTCCATTTCAGTTGTGGTAACTCCTAGAACGTTTCAAATGTTCCACTCCCCCAAGGTCATCACCATCAAAAAAACCGTCCTTCAGAGATAAGATCCCACTGCACTGGTTCCAGTGGCAGTGGTGATGAATGGGAAAGCAGTAAGGGTCCACCAACTGGATGATCAACCGATGGCTGGTGATTGCATGTGATGGACACTGCACCTCACATGCATTCTATAGTCATATTCTCTCTCTCATCTTTACCCCCGTGCACTGCTTTCACATCACTTTGGGGCAAGCTGCTTGGTCGAACTCACTCCTAGACGCTTCTTAGATGAGACCTTGGCATCGATTTCCGGTGAGAAATTACTCGATGCCGCCTGGTCTAGTCTTTAGCAGCGCTCACTGATCTTCGGGAATGTGACAAGACAATCGTCATTGGCCGCGCTGACGAGCGTAGGCCAGCGATTCCGTTGGCTGAGTAATTCCCAGCCGGATCTACGATATTCTAGTACCAACTTTTTTCCCACTAATAGAGTACCTGAGCAGGGGAAGATCACAGGCTGGGAATACTAACTTTCTTGTTGTCGTGGAACATCTTAGTCGAACCACCGCGCTCATTGCCACCGAACTCGCCGCGCGCGACGACGCGAATAATCACGATTGTCTTGACCGTCTCTCCTGATCTTCAAAATGGGAAAAGTTTTTGTTGAAAAAAGCAACAGAACAGTGTGGTCAGAAAGTTTTCAAACTTCTCCCCTAGATTTTTACGTCGACTGGGGTTAACCTTGAAACACTTTAGGCTTTGCAGTTCATTTACGGCCTGGACCATGCCCTTTCACCGGCGGTGGACGCTTGGGAAGGCGGCCATTTGGCGCGATCTCTTCGCCATTGACATCTCGTGACATGTGACGGTAAATGTCTGTCAAGTATGACAACTCGTCCGGATAAGTAGACTACAAAATTTGCTTAATTTTTAGTCTGCATAAAGTCGTAAATGCAGCCTTCGATGCCTCCGCTTGTAAACCAGGGGCATCCCCCACCAAACCGAACGGCACTGACTTCTTTATAGCTTTGACTAGAACAAGCGAAATGTGTAGAGTAGAGAATGTGTTCCCGTGATAAGATACTAAGGTTCTACGATCTCCCAGTGTGCTTCTCAGTGTGTGCCACAGAAGGAGCCATTTTTAAGCAAGGTGTATGTACCACGTCATGTTTGCTTGTCTGCACCCTCTCACTGAAGTTAACCATAAGTAACATATCGCGACTAAGTATCGCTAGAAATGTGGCCCCTTCCGAGGCACATAGTGTCCCACTGACAATGAGCAGCACTGATATAAGCAATAAGCAGAAAAGTTCCCAATATAATCTAAAAATTGCCAACCTTCAAGCAAACTCGTCCAACACACGTTTTCAGCATGGCTGCGACATCTTCTTGCATTGAATTTGCGACATCTTGACCGTTAACAGCGAGAATCTGGAAAACGGAGGAATCACATGAACGACTCTTAGGAGACCCAAATTGAAAGAAAAATTACCTGGTCACCAGTCATTAGTCGGTTATCGGCTTCGGCTGCACCACCTTTGACCCCTT
>MU913544.1:23729-38516 GCA_036418165.1 Cooperia oncophora | reverse complement strand
CATCATCTTTTTTGTTCCATTCGCTATTTCGGCTACAAGTTTCTCTTTCCAGTAAAGTTACTGAAGTTTTTGGGCATTCTTTCTTGGCGCTGTTCAGCATAGGGGAGACAGTTTGCACTTTCACTATTCTCTTTTTTAGTTCTTGTAAACTTACAAGTCTCCCCTTGGTGAGATCTGTAAAGTTTTGCGAAACTCCGAAATGGTACAAATGAGCGTGGCAGTTCGGCGAAGAGGGGGGGGGGGGTGGAGCATTTTGCACTTTCGCTGCTTTCCATAATTGTGCCCACCCATTTGGAGAGCCTTTTCTTGAGTTGACAAGTTTTACAGGAGTAGGTGGTGGCTCGCCGACCTGCTCCAGCTTCACAAGAGTTCACAGGTTTCACCAGAGTGGGACTGGTAAACCGGAACTAGTGAAGCAGCGAATGCGAAGTGGTCACAAGCTCTTTTCACGATAGCCTGTATTTGCTTCACTGATTGTTGCTCGATCAAACCGATTTCGCCTTCATTCCTTATGGCAGTGGAGAATTTGCGCAAGGAAAATTACACGTATCGATCTGCAAAATTGGAGCACCTGTGAAAAAAACCTAGTTAGCGATTAGTCTGCGTTTCTACGATCCTTCGGATCGATACGAATACTTCCTGTTTCTTCCCATCAACGTGTCGAGCCAACAAGTGCGGAACATGTGAAATGTTGTGAAGTCACGAAATGAAACCAGTAAAAGTTTATTAGAGACCACTGTCAACTCTTGTAAAGCAAAGAAATACCGTTAAAGATGGTGTTTTAAAGAGCTTCCTCCAGCTTCACAAGTGTTCACATGTTTCATTAAAGTTAGTCTTGTAAGTAAAGAAGCAGCAAAAGCACAAAATGACCCCCCTCTCCGCCAGAAGACGTCAGGCCAGATGGGGGGGGGGGGGCGAACCGCGCCGCCTGGCCTCACGTCTCCTCATGTGTGCTCTAGTTCCAATAAGACTCACAAGACGCATGAAAACTGTATCGACTAACATCTCGTCGTCCGTGCAAATTAGCCTCTTGTTTGTTGTCGGACAGACTTGTATTGGAAGACAAAACGGATGCGAGATTCAGTTCTTTTGATGTTCGGCGACCATTCGCGGATTTCGATTTCCATCCCGAGTCAGTAGCTGGCTCTCTTTTCTCAGGCTTCTCCTCTGCCCACCATTCGTACTTTGCCAGATACTTTGGCACTAGTCCAAGATACCGGGCCGTTTTGTGAAATCCTGTAAAGTCGTGTAAGGAATCCGGTATACGAAAAAAAACATGGAGGAAGCCCAAGTCGTGCACTTTTTAATAGTTTTGTATACAATTTTTAAATTGCACATGAAAACTTTGTTTGCTCAAATCAAGTACGCCTTAAAATGCTATTCCAAAAAATAAAGTTTGTTGATTAGATTCGTTACCGGGACAGAATTTTGAAGATTATTGCGATGCGGCATGCCGCTGCCACTCTGATATTGGACCGGTTTTCAAAGTTTCTAATGCTTTGCGATCCATCGGAAGAATATCACACCTGTCTGACTGTTCGATCCTTTCTTCCTTTTCTTTTTTGCAACTCTCGAGAAACCTTGGTGTTCCCAAAGCATTAGAAACTTTGAAAACCGGTCCAATATCAGAGTGGCATCGGCATGCCGCATCGCAATAAACTTCAAAATTTTTCCCGGTAACAAATTTAGTCAACCGACTTTATTTGTAGAATAGCATTTTAATCCGTTCTTGATTTTAGCAAAGAAAGTTCTCATGTGCAATTCAAAACTTGTCTGTGAAACTATTAAAAAGCGCGCGACTTGGGCTGTTCCAAGTTTTTTCCTTATTTGTAAGCTGACGTCGTGTTATGGGGAGATCACGTTCGCGCAGAATTGGAGTTCACTCCTGAGAGGTGTTTACTCCTTTTGGGAATAAGCAATGTACTTCATCAGCTGCCTCGCACTCGCACCGCCCAGCACTGGCTGCTGTCGAGCCGAAAAAATTGCAGAGTTGTCGTGAAAATGAAACCCGCATTTCGTGACTTCACAGGACTTTACAGAACTAAACCGGAGCGGACCAGAGTTTCCCACATTCGAAACTGTTTTTCCTCCTTGTCCCTGAAATGTGCAAACGTTAATTGCCGCCGCTCTTCATCGTCAGAAGAACGCTTTCCACGGATATCTTTTCTTTAGGTTGAGGGACAAGAAGTAATCACTAGACAATTTCTTCAATTTTCTTTTTATTTTTCTCGATTTTTTGGCGCTGTTTGGGACATTTTGTACTAACATTGCTTCCCTAGTTCCGGTTTACGAATCTCACCATGGTAAAACTTGTGAACCTTGTGAAGCTGGAGTAAGATCGTCTAGCCACCATCCTAAAACGTGTCAACTCGAGAAAAGGCTACCTAGATGGGTCGGCACATCTATGAAAAGCCGAATGCCCCCCGTCGACAAACTGCGCCGACTTTTTTATCGTTAATCATTTTCTCAACCTTGTCGCTTCGATCTTTCTGGTCTTCTTTGACCAAGGATAACTTGAATCGCATTGATGATAACTAAATGAAATCCCGTATTTACCCTCAGGGAGTGTCGTTAGCTATTGAAGTGATTTGAATTCCACCATCACTGCTAAATTACCCCGATACCGAGAATACTTTGAACGGCCCTCGTATAGTCTTGTCCGCTCCGGGAGATGGAGCGTGTCGGGGGGGGGGGTGGATTTGACGCGACGCCAATCCGTTCCCTTCTTTTCTCGTTCGGCGAGCGGCAAGGCTGTATCATGCCGTTCACAGCGGTCGTTTTCCACCAGCTGTAGTCACCCGCTTCAACAATTGGTGGAGAACGAGTCGACGACGCGCCGATCCCTGCCTCACTGACACGCCCTTTCATCCCAGCAAACTGCAGAAGAAGGAGTCGTAATTACCACCACAAAATGTATCGGTCGGTGTCAGGGCACGTGTGGCGTTGGGAAAATTTTTTATGCAAAATTCGATTCCCTTCCTCATAATTTCACCTTCTGGTATGATGCCCTCCTTCCGCGATCGCCCGTCCTGCCTTCGCCTTCCCGATGTCTTCCTAGTCCTGCACACTTCCTAAGAAGTTCCACTTTTTTTTCTACAGGAAACTGCAGACTCTGCGGCCGATAAAAGCGAGGGGTATACCCGCCGAGAAAGGGGAGGGGTATATATCACCCCCAATCTATATTTCTCTGAAGCAAATACAATCTCCCTCCCTCTACTGACAGGATACAATGCCTCGCTGAGACACCAAAGTACCACCACGCGGCCCGGTCGGTATACGTTTCGTTCGGGGCACCGTATGTTGAATTTCCCAGCGATGGGGGGGGGGGAGGCTCGTATTTTGTTGCTGTAGGGAAGAAGTTGTCTTTGCCTCCCAGAAAACCTCTTCCGAGACACGAACGAATGTTTTCGGTGGTCGACCATGTACGGGTTTTGCTGTTCCACTTGCACTGTACCGACAGAATTCTTGCGGGAGGGAGGAGATCGGGAAAAGTTTTGGGATCTGGCAAATATATGCAGGTAGGATGTGAATGGGGAAGGGGTCGCACAAGAAGCAGAACTTACGATGTCGTATTTTGCGAAAATTTTTCCCAGCTGCAGGACGCCCTGATCTCGTTCCTCACGACTGCTTCGGCATTCCACCTTCCTCTTGTTAGTGATAATATCGATCATCTTCGCGGCGTAATGCTTCCCTGGTCCGTAATGGTTTTTGTGAATTTATAATGTGGAATATAAAAAAGGCATAATCGCAATGTTTTGCTCGTGCTATGCTAAACGCTAGATGCGCCAAAACCCGTAGTTTTCATGTTTTAACCCGTCATCTTTGTGTAATGGTCATGTTTTGCTCTCATTACAAGTTTACTTGCAACTTTTTCGTACTATAAACACCTCCGTGGTGTAACATTCTTTTGAATCTTGTTGCATGTGATAATATTTCAAGTTGCATGTTGCATTCCTCGAGCATTTCCTCCGTTCTGTACTGGCATCTCGTTAGGGTAAAGGGGTAGCAGGAGTTAGGCTGCGTCCATATTTTGCAGCAGCGTCCACCTGCGTTTCGAGCGTCCTTCAGCGCTAGCGACTAGGAAAGTGTCTACACTTTCCTAGTCAATCTAGCGAACGGCAGCGTCCACCGTCGTCCACCAGCGACTAGCAGCGTCCACCGGCCTCCAGGAGTGAAGGAGTATGGGGAAGTAGGAGAGTAGCAGACAGCTAGATTTAGCTTCGTAACATTGCGGCATGTGCTGCTCACCATACTACTGCACAATGCCATACATTCAGTTGGTAATTCTGTGCTTTAGCACTGGTATAGTGCACCTGCACACGCCGCAGTTTTACGACACCTAATCCAGCTGTCTGCTCCCTCCTACCTCCTCACACCCGACCAACAGTCTGCTACCCTCCTACTTTCCCCTAGTCTACACTCCTGGACGCTGGTCGACGCTACTGCAAAGTATGAACGCATCCTCAAGTTGTTTCCACCCGATTTTTTACATTTTTCTTTGCACAACTATGCATTGTTGGCCCACTATTTGCTATTATCTTACTTTTCCTTTCTGTTGGACCCGGAGCGACATTGTCACTAACACTGGAGCAGCTTCAACGTCCGGGATAATTTATCAGAGTTTGCAGAGATCTCTGCCTTGATGCTGCCATGCTCGTTCCTTGAACCAGTCTTGCGAAAGCAGTTTCAAAGAACGAGCACGAATATCAAAGCATAATATCTTCGCCCATTTTTATCAACTATCCTGAACTGTAAAGCTACACCGATGTTCTGTTTGGGGGTCACCTTTCAGCCATAAATCTGGTTTGAGGTTCGACAGTTCCCTGGTCCCCGTTTCAGTAGTGTTTTCCCAAGCACCGCTCACCTTACACTCTCTCTGTTTTTGCACTTTTTTTGAACAATGGGTGTGGCACCGCTCAGCTTTTTTCCCCTAGCTTTTTCTGCACTCATGGCCATCAAGACCTTTCGGCAAAAGAGCGTATGTAATCTATGTTTCTGAGGTTTCTTCTATTTTTTAAATTTCTGATATTTATGTCTCTGGGTTTTCCTCCGTCTCTGATAGTTTCCTCGTTGCTTTGTTTTCTTTTCATATGCGTTGTATTTGTGTCAGCTGAGGATCTGGCACATATTTTTCTAATAATTATGGCTAAAGTAAACACTAATGAGTGAAGAACTGGATGGGGAAGGGCTGTAGACTGGGAACTACGAACGAGAACGTGGCGATAGTTCAATATATATGATAGCTTTGTAAATGCCCTACGCCCCCTTCCCCCCGCCCCTCATTAAGGCGCTCCTGGGAAGTCTTTGGCGCGCTCACTTTGTTGGAGAGGATCACGAAGCGACTGTAGGCCGGGGTGAATCTGGTCGTCCGTGCTCTCTCATTGTTAGCGTGAGTCTGACCGAGGGAACAGATTACTATTTCAAGAGAAAACGAGAGATGGACAAGACAATCGTGATTCCACGCCGCCGCGCGCGGCATATTATGCGGCGGTTCGCGGCGAATTCTCGACGTGAATTAGTGGGTCGTGAGCAGCCTCCTATGAATTCAAGAAAGAAAGGCCTTTGTGACGGACTGTATCGTAAACTCCTACACCTTTACCACTCAAAATTCGAACGGCCAGGCAGGACAACTGGTCCGACGTCACTCGCCACGCCCCAGCGCGCCATACTACGATTGTCTTGTCGCATACCCTATTGTCGTTCTCGTGAAAGCGAAGGTTTCGTTATATTTGCAGTTCATTTTGTTTGACCTATTTAGTAGGTTCCTAATAGGTTAGAGCCCGGATATTTGACCGAAGGTGGCGCCTACTTATGCCGATCTGTTTTTCTACTGGATCAGCTGTTCGCGAGTTATTTGTGGATAGCGCTTCATCAGCTGGAGTGTAATCGAAACGTAGTGCAATCCTTTGTAAACAGATGTAGAAATGGTTGTTTTATCGATTCAATGTGGACTATTGCCATAATCATCTGACGTTCTTTTAGGCCCTTGACGATCGCGAATGCTATGACATCGGAATAATCGACAAGAGGAAATGGTAAGTTGAAGAGAGTCGTTTTTTATAGAGTTTCGGTTTCTTTTTATCCGCGATTCTTTTCATCATTTCATGCCTGTTTTCCGGATAGCTGAACCTGACCCTTTCATGGGCTTAATTCTTCTGATTTCTTCAACTTAACCCGACTGCCGTACAAATTTGATTTTCGCGATATGGGAAAATCAGGCACAACTGTATGCCTAATGCTATTTTTCACATGATACAGTTTTATCATAACGGGACGGTTGTTTGCTGGGTGAGGTTAAGTAGTTTCATTTTAACTCACCCTCTCTTTGGATGGTCGACCCGAACGACTCGTTCAAAATGCTCAGAATACCCTCTCTAAAATGGGCTATTTTTCACAACAGGGCGGAAGATGTATTCTTCGCCTTGGTAAGTGGTGTTAAACTAAGAACTGGATTCCATGTTAATGCGAGTACTTTCTATGCGCGATCGGCGCCGAGGATTCCCATCTGCGGCTGCGTTCGCTTCTGTATGATTGGAGCACTTTGAAACTGTAGCGCGCCGACGCGCATTATAGCCGTTTGAGCGCGTGGACGCGCGCCATCTTGAAGCCTGAACGCTGCCTCAGTTCAGACGTTTGCGGAACGGCCTCGACAATGATTTAAATTGCAGACTGAATGTGAAGTATGTACCATAACAAAATCGTCTGCTCACTGTCGCCTTCCAACGGAGTCAGCTTGTGGGCCTGCGGGCAGCGTGCACCGCCTTGGCTATGTGAGTTTTGATCATGAATTTGCTGAATTTTGCTTATTATTCTTTATTAGTTTGACCAACGCTTACGGACCACTTGCCACCTTCAGTGATCAGTAGTGCCATATAAGACATCAGAAAACAGACATCAGGTCTTCCAATTACCGCCAGACCCTATATTTTTCGTCCTTTATTCCTTCTGGGTCGACTACAAAACTACCTCGATAACTTTTGCGAATCCTACGCAATCCTTGCTGCATGCACTCCCGCATGCAGCAGTGGAACACTTCAAATCAAATGGTTCACACTGGGGTTGTTGATGAAAGAAAGTTCTGATAGTAGTGATAAAACCATTTGTTGCTGTTCATGGCACCCCTGTAAACAATCAGCACATATCACAGAACCAGTCGGATCGCCCGGCTGTCGCCGGGCGCTCCTCCTTCTGTGACATGGCCCGGCTTCGCCGGGCCATGCGGATTTGCCGCGTGCTAAGTTAAGGATCGTTGACCAACCACATCACTTCAGGACGATCAATATCTGTCATTTTGTACTGACCATTCCAGCCAAGAACTGAAAAGCAGCGCTTGTTCCGTCAAGGCGCAGAAGCAGCAGCAGCGCCCCCCCCCGCATCACAGAAGGAGGAAAGCCGGCCTTAGCCAGCGATCCGACTGGTACGTTCATAACCTACACGGAAATAGTGCAGCCTGTTTGGACAGCCACTGAAGCAGCCTATAATTTATGCAATCTCTGTCTTCCTAAAGCATCTTGCTTTGAATGCACTACCGCATTCAGCAGTGGAACCCTTTAAATGGCCCTCACTGAAGTTGCTGATGGAAGATAATTGTGGTAAGAGTGATAAAGTCAGTTGCTGCTGTTCATACATCCTACTATATATAATCCAAGCGCGTATCGAATAATATAATCCTGAAAAGCAGCGCTTTCATCCGTCAAGGCGCAGAAGCCCAGCTGCACGCGCCCCCCCCCGCACTCACAGAAGGAGGTAAGCCCTGGCCTGCAGGCAGCGATCGCGAGCTGGTTACGTTTCATAACCTACAGGGAAATAGTGCAGCCTGTTTGGACAGCCACTGAAACAGACTATAATTTATGCAATCTGTCTTCCTAAAGCATCTTGCTTTGGAATGCACTACCGCATTCAGCAGTGGAACCCTTTAAATGGCCCTCACTTGAAGTGTTTGGCGCGGAAGATAATTGTGGTAAGAGTGATAAAGTCACTTGCTGCTGTTCATAACATCTCTGTAAACAAACCACATGCATTGGGAATAGAGTTGGCTTAGCGGTCGACACGATGTCGGTTACTAGATAAGCCAGTGTAGGATGGAGTTCTGTTGGATCCTAGAGATCGGCTTTAATATCTTGAGTCATATACGATCAGCATGTTGTGTGTGACCGTGAAAGCGAATTTTTTCCATGCTACCTTTTCAATTATTAGCTTATCACTTCCGTACCCGCCAATAACACTCCCGTCCCGTATCACTATCATATCACCCTGTATCGCCTCTCGGATCAGAGGTCCCACTGTTGCTGTAACCTGCGTTACGAATCTGATGACCCTCCCCTTCCGTAGGCGCTTACCGTATCTTATCAACTGTTATCACTTTCTGTCGCCCGCCAATAATGTTCCCGTCCCACACCCTATATCACCTCACGGATCTGAGTTCCCACTGTTGCTGTAACCTGCGCCACGAATTTGATGACCCTCCTCTTCCGAGGCCCCTTATCGGATCTTATCAACTGTTATCAGCTTCTGCCAGCCCCACCCATATCAGTACTTGAAATCATGGTCCCGCCGTTGCTGCAACTTGCCACGAATTCGGTCACCCTCCCCTTTTAAGGCCCCTTATCGAATCTTATCAAGTGTTATCACCTCCTGTCACCCATCAAAAGTGTTCCCGTCCTGCCATGTATATCACTCCTTGAAATCACGGTCCCACACCTGCTGCAACTTGCGCTACGAATTCAGTCACCCTCCCCTTCTACGGCCCCTTATCGTATCTTATCAAGTGTTATCACCTCCTGACACCCACCAAAAGTGTTCCCGTCCTGCCATGTATATCACTTCTTGGAACTGTCATCCTATCTTTTCTGCGACGCTCGCTATGAATTTCGTGACAGACAGACAGACACACACAGACACACATAGCGGATTATATATAGTAGGATGCTGAGTTGGGCAGAAAGCTGACCTGAGCCGCGACTCGAACCCGCACCTTACGCCCGAAAGCGTGAGGTGCGGGTTCGAGTCCCGCTGGGGTCAGACTTTTGCCCATAACTCAGCATTCTTGTGATAACTTTCGGAAGCGCGAACTGCGGCGTTAAACAGCAGTTATCATAATAAAACAACACGAATTTGAAATTCACTTTAGCGGTCGTATGTGCGCGAGCACAAAAGATGTACCACTTTCACGGTTCAGAAAATGGGTTGTGACGAAGGCAATTCCCCGCCCAGTGCCGCTTATTCAGAGCGGCTGCCGACTGTTCCTGCTGGATATCAAACAAACACCGGGGCAAGCGCTGACCCGATGATGAGATTAGAAAACCGTTTATGGAAAACCTTCTGGAATTGGACTACGTAGGCTCAACCAGGTGCGGTGATAATACTGGCGCCCTCTCGAGGAATTTGATGACCAACGGGACGACATCTGCTACAGGTGGTAATAGAGTTATAGGTTGCAGGTGGTCGTACTCACAACAGGGCGAAGGCTGACAGAGAAATGAAAGCGTTATTTTTGTATTGCTATTTCCTCGGCCGTTTCCTCTCAGAAACTCATGGTTTGCACGTCGAAACTGCAATCTTCACGACTCTTCCCACTAACCTATGATCGCTGTGCTACTGCTTCCAGTGCACCTGGTATTAGGTGGAATTTTGCAGAATACGACCTCCCACTTTTTCCGGCGGTACCAGGTGCGACATTGTTCTCACATACTGCCCAAACACTTGACAACTTTTTCCAAAACTTCGTCTTGGGGGGGGATGGTGAGACATTTCTGAACAACCATTAAAAACAGTTTCGTGGCACTGCCAACTAGGGATTATATATGGCGCGCCAGAGACACAAAAATGAACAGCTGGAAACTCTTCGCAAGATGGGTACGCCCTCCCCCTTCCCTGAACCAATCCCCTTTATCAGCCAGTTACCCTGCTATTAATTCCCAAGAAATGTGTGCGTTCTTTCCAGGGATAGCGGCAGTTTGTCTGGAGAGGGGTGTGCTGACACCATCGTTTCTTCCCTGTGGTGTACCATGGCGGAAGGACCGCTAAAAATGGTGTGAAGTTTCAGGTCTATTCTGTCGATATTGAGCTTGAGCTGCATGTTAGAGAAGGCGTCAAGAAATGGAATAACGAAGGTTAAATTGAAGCAGGTTCCAAGGTGTGTTTAAGTTCATTTTTTCGAGATTTTGCGAGGCTTCCGTGGCCTATTTGGCTGTAGACCTCGATTGGTAATTAGGAACTTGATGGTATTCTGATAGTGTTTGAGAACTTTTGACTCGATATTGTTTCATGTCACGGGACATTTTTTTAAAGATTCATCGCATTTTGGGTTTTTCATGAAAAAACGGACGCAGTTCGCTTTAGGGGGAGGCACCCAATGGTATTTTCACAGGCAACCTTCAAAGATCCTGTAAACTCCTGTTACTAAAGTAGCTCACTTGTACCATTTCGAGCTTCATAGGACTTTACAGTTATCGCCAAAGTGAGATGTTAGTTTACGTGAAATAACATAAGCAGTTTGCGAAAGTGCAAAATGCCCCTCTGACCGCCCAAAAAGCGCTTTTATCAAGAACTGTTTTCTTCGCTGTGCTTAGTGCATCGGATTATTTCAGGTTCCTTGTTAATGCGTTCAATTTTATAAATAGAAATGGATTGATGCTCGAAGGACTGTTTCGGCGCGAAGGAAACGCGGCTCGTCTCAATCAGAACAATTATGTGGGTGTGAACTTTATATGGCTAAGAGTGATGTATTTAATAAATAACATCAAATCAAATCAGTGAATTTATAGGCTGTCTACTTGGGCGAGGCTCCTATACCCTCCACTTTCACCGTACATGATGTGTGTTCGATGGTGAAACGATTTTTCCGAGATCTAAAGAAACCGCTCCTTCCGAACGCCACTCTGCGGAAGGCTTTGTTGGAACTCGTTAAAAAGAATGAGGATGCTCCGGTGTGTGGCTTGAACAATTACATTACAATTTTACAACTAAATTTTCCGGCCAAGTTGTAGTATGGGGCCGCAGTCGCCAGCAGTCATTTTCTCCTTTTGGAAAGTGAGGCGAACCTTATGAAGTTCCCTTCTGCAAAGCTGTAGTATCTGATAGTACAAGAACATCGAAATGAGAAACAAACAGAGCATTGGGAAGAAGGATATTTGAAGGATGATCCCTTACTTGAAACTGGAATATTCTAGTAGAAATGGGATCAGTGTCCTTGGAAGAGATTACACTACCCAGGAGTTCTGTTCCCCTCTAGTTTCAGTAAACCCTTGCTACCTGTTGGGTGTTGCTCACAGTCTACGATCGGCGAAACAAGCGCATTTGCGAAAAGGTTCCGACAGGTATTCGATGAGGTGAATGAAGCGGACCGGGCAGGCGAATGCGGCGGACGCCCAGAAAGAGCTGTACGTAGTGCGGCGAAATCATTCCAATATGCCGACGTCACTGCCGCGAACTCCACATTCCTTGTTGTCGCGGAGCATAAACGCAGCCTAGCACGTAACTTGTCGTCATCATCAAAGAAAATGACTGCTGAACATTGCGTCTCAGGGCACTTGTCAACCGGAAGCCTCTCTTCTCTTTCCTTTTTTCTTCCTCCTTCCTTCTTTTCCTTCCTTCCTTCTCTGATCCCTCCTCCTTTACCTTCTCCCTTCAACTACTGGGCTAGTAGATGCCTCGAGAAAATACCCCTGGACCGCAGTTGCTACTCACATGGGACGGAGCCTTATATTCAGAGAACACACTGTCATTCAGAGACTGGATCTTTCCAGATAACGATCCACGACTTCAATTCGGTCTTTGAAGTTGGATTTGAGATGGCAAAGAGAAATTTGGATCGTGTTTTACCTGATGCTCATATGGGTACTCTTGGCTATCTAATGAGGCAGTTGTTAGGAGTGAGTTCCAGATTCTGTACAACCCAAGTTTCATATTCTGTGCAACCTGATCGAGAATAGTTTCGATTGTCTCTCGGTTCTTTTTGATAGCAATATTTAAGATATCTCGGCACTCCGACAAGCACCAAATGGATGCTGCGAATCTTGCAACGGTGTTTGCGCCGACCATTTTTCGCGATGAGAAAATAAGACGGAAAGATAGAAGAGGATCTCAGGTTTGTCTTTAAGCTGCTTCTTCACAGTTTCTCGGCGTGGTTAGGACAAGCGTATTCAGTTTCCCCCTATTTTCCACGAATTTCAACATAGCGGAACTGTAGCCAAACTAGCAGTAGCTTGTAAAAAGGCAACGACGAAAGGCAGCGTTCACAATTCGCGATGACGCGCTGCAACTCGACGCCTTACACTGCTATGATGTTCCAGTGCTACCGACGCGAACGCAGAGGGAGACGGGTAACAGTCGGCTCCGGCCGCTTTTGTTTTGAGCGAGTATGGGGTAGCAGGAGGGTAGGAGCTGCCTTAGCGCCTACGACGCGTCTTCGCGCAACGCGCGTTGTCGCAAAGCTCGAATAATGCTCGATTGCAGTAAAGATGTACGATACAGATACCGCAGTGGAGTGTCCCAGAACCGAGGGACAGTGCCAAACAAACAAGTTTTCCTTACCGAAGTGGTCATACAGGGAAATAAGGAGGCAAGTGGAATAAATCAGGGCATTCACGGGAGAAGAGTCAATGTGAGGCCTAATATTGGACAAACCTATAGCCAGGTGAAGGGTTGGAGAAAACAGATCTATTCAAAGTCAGTTGAAGAGTGACATGTCATCGAGTAACTGGATGGTAGAAGAAGAATTGGCGCAATTCCTATGCTAATGCTACCAGCCAGGACATGCCAGGGTCACGTCGTCGACGTAGTAAGTGGAAGGAAGTCCCGGGATAGGTTTGGTTGCGCGATCAGAGCGACTAAACCTGTGGAGCGCTGTCGTTTGTGCAGATCGTAAGTTTAGCGCTTCTCAGATGCCTAACGGTTGACACAGATAGTTCTTATCGCATGGTGAAATGGTCATGCGATTGGAGCGAGAATCGCGAAGTATGAACGCACTCCTACAATACACATGGTCATAGTAGTTGTTCGATGATCTCAAATATGTAACGTTTCATTTTTGCGACGCTGGGTTTCCGGAAGGCTAGTTTTGATGCACGCGCCAGCGCTGTTTCGCCACCAAATGTGCGTTTCTTCACTAATCCGAAGGATGGTTTGGCGCCGCCCAATGTCCACAGCCCCCGGCCAAGCCTCCCCACCCGCCTCTCCTGGAGCGCTCCGCGTTCGCAGCGAATGAGATTTTATGTAATTGTGTAGTAAACATTTAGGATGACCTTCTCACTGTTCTCCGAAGTGACACAAAGATGCAAATTGCTGCTGTACAACTTCTAATAGAACGAGCCAATTGGATAGGACTTCATCCAAATTGTTATGTGACAAGTGTACACCATCATAGAAGTAACTCTGCTGCAGCGTCTCCACGGTTATTCATTCCCATCCGTTTCGGAGAATCAAAATCTTCCTTTCAAGTGTCAAATGGTGTTTTTCAGACAACCATTCATGTCAGCTGCGGTGAGCTTGAAAGATCCATCAGAACGGAAACCCTCTTCTTCAAGACGGAATGACCTCACCGTTCCATCAGTTTCTCGACAGGAATCGTCCTTGAAAACTCAGATCGATGCTTTAAGACACCAGAAAGTTTTGTGTGAATGAAATTTCTAAAAGTTTTGGATTCTTCAGCCGTAAACAACCATGTTTAGTCATCAACTAAGCGGCGGTCATCGTCAGCATTCCGTGGAATTATTAATGGTATAGGTGACCGTATTCTAAGAAGGAGCCCGAGTAGAGAGCGCGGCAAGGCTGTAAGTTTCAGATTATTTACGGTAACTGCGGGAAGCCTTCAAAGTATCGCTCGCTGTGGATGATGGGGCTTGTCAAGACTGGTGATCGGGCTTCAGCGCGAACGCTAGCCCCATTTCTCTTTCTTTCATGGGAAGGAAGCGACAAGGCGGTATTACGTTCCCAGGTTTCGTTCCACAGGTTTATTCGTCGCTACCCGCTTCAGCTCAACTGGTGAAGCAACGAGCTGGCAGGCCGCAAATCAGCCTCACTGGCACGCCCCTTCATGCGCAAGACACAGGACTGTGTCCATTCTCATTTTATAATTTTAGACTAATCGTCGTCAAAGCTCACCTGCTATTGTGGTCGCAGGTGAAATACAACATCGTCCCCGATTACGCCACGACATCATCACGCGGTATATGCTGGGCAAGTTTCTCTGAGTCCAGCCTCCTCACAGCAGTTCAGTCAGCTGAAGCACTTGGTGTAAAGTTCCTTTTTCTGTCCGTGTGTTTATTCAAAATCTGAATCTGGTCCCCTTTTGGTCATGTACTTTAACCTTTTCTTTCTACTTTCCAACATTTAGGCCCACATTGCTCATGGACATGAGCCCCTACAATCATCCTCTACTCGTACATCTCGTAGTCGCCAGCCCGTTGCAATAACTTCAACCAGACCAGCGGCTCATCTAGCAGAGCACCAGGTAGCTTTTGCTCCTTTTTAAGTGTTCCAAGAAAAAAAAGCGCTGTTGTGACGCGATTCGGTACGTAATCTGCCATGGGGTAGATCGCGTGTCATTGACGTCACGCAACACGTCGATGACGTGTATTGAGACGTCATCGGCAGTGATGCGATGCAGGTTTCCTCGTCACGTGTTGCTTCATGCGTCATCTCACGAACTTGTAAAAGACACGTCGTCTCTTAACTCCTTACCCAGTTAGGCAGCGGCAAAAACAACTTTTTTTCGAAAACTCCGGCACACTCCACCGTAAGACATGCCCTTCGCAGCGAGCCCAGTGTGACCTCCTACTAAGGGCG